>CAJUYG010003866.1:0-19001 GCA_910591675.1 Galerucella calmariensis | reverse complement strand
TCAAACTTAAAGGTCAGCTAACTTTAAATCTATTAATTGAAAAAAAAGAACTTAACGTTTCTGCATAGTAAATAAAACTAAGTGAGTAAAAAGATGTATATAATTGCAGTCATGAAATTTACATTGAAAAAAAGGGTTAGTAGCGAATACAAAAAAAAATACTTAGCACTAGAACAATTGTTTGAAGATGAAGATGATGTTGATGATGAAGATGATGTTGAGCTGTAACTGTCGATATAGGTACTACGGATTGTCTACAGGAATCGGTATTCAGGAAACTTTTTGTTAATCAGCAACTGTTTGTCCCACAGGTACTGGTTTGTCAAGAGTGACCCAGAAACTTGTTTGTCACACAGGAACTGTGACCCAGAAACAGTTAGGACACAATTAAGAAGTAGCAACAAAGATACATTCATCTAAAATTATCAAAAAATTACCACCACTTTTGTAATTGGTATTTATGGTAATTATCTGGATTCGAGATAAACATGGACCAAACAATTGAAAATTGTAGCGACAAGATCAGAGACTACTTTAATGATGGAAAGGCGACCTTGTGAAGAGACGCACATGATACGCTGGATATACAGTGTAATGGTTAAACCCATAGTAACATATACATCTAAGGTTTGGTGGACAAAGACGATACCAATTATGACCTGCAAAGACTTTCCTGTTTCAGTACATGAGAAGCACACCAACACTAGCAGTAGAAGCCTTATTTGGTATTTCCCAAAACACCTCGTGAAATTGGGAGGGCAATGAACATTTAGTTCAGCTGGTTCTAGATATGAGGAATGGATACCTCACATAAGCAACTTGCAAGACCCAAGCGGACTGACGTCGTTACCCCGAAATGAGATCTGGTACACTGATGGGTTAAAGAAAAGGGAAGGAACAGGAGAAGAAATTTATAGTGAAAATGAGAACACAAGATGTTCCTTCTCACTTGGAAAACATAACTGTAGAGATGAGCCAGAATTAACAAATACATAAACATATTGACTGGCAGCCATGCAATTCTGGGACTGGTGGAGGAATGCTGGACTAAATGAACTGGCAGACCCCACTATAAGGATTAGTGTGGATGCTGAACAAGCTGATCAACTCCGAAGAAAATGCTACAATTTATGTTGGGCCAGAACTACTTCTTGGACAAACAGAACAATGGGGCAACGCTAACATAGACTTTCCAAAGCAAGTGCCTTTATAGGGGAGACTTTGTGACATGGAAAACGAGACCGTAACCCACATTTCAACTGACTGCGGAGCACTGGGCACAAGAAGACAAACATTTTTTCGGAAAGGCCCACATATAACTTATTTTTCATTTGACTTTTAACACGGGATAACGCCGTATTTAGTGGGAGTAAATTGAGACTGCTAATATTGAATTTTGAAAAATAAGTGAGATCAACACAAATAAGAATAAAATAATATAGTTCAAGTGAAAATTTGGACAAATTACAATCTGCAATAAATAAAATCTATACACTGCTTTCGATTTGACAAATCTTGGTATTTAACATTGTTGCCGACAAAAATTGGGAATAACTTTCACAGATAAATACATTTGGCAACAGCGGTTAAAATGGGGGGGGGGTACTGAGCACACAACCATCGCTCACTTCGCCCAATTATTCTTCTCTCTCTTTCAAGTAGTTTTTCTCATATTTTCCTTGTCGTACTTGTGTAAATCGTATGTAGCGAATAGACTTTTCGCAATCTGTATATCATCTACTCGACGGTAAATGTGAAGGTGAAGCAAATAGATGGTACAATATGCCAATAGGCCCGATACATTAAAAACAGTAATACGTAATTTTCGCTGGCAGTTTTTCAAAAAATACTTTTTATGTAATTTTTCTTTGCCGTAAAATAATTTTCCATGATCAACTAACAGAAACGGTTAGCAATCCTTTTAAATCTGCAAGTATAATCACGATACCTTATAGCTGAAGGAATCCAAAAAGGAACACACACAATGAAAATGTAGAGAAATCATTAATCACATCTTCGACGCTTTAAAATTTGTTCACCGGTCCGGTATCCTTTCAAAGGAATCCAATATTCGAGAAACAACATCCCTTTCGACATCCGCATTGACTCTTCAATTTGTTAAACTAAAACCCTCCCAAAGCGACTTTCATCATTCTCTTCCGACGTTTTTTTTTATTTGAAAGAGAGTAATAATTATTAATTGTTCTGTTGTCGTTCATAATCCTCGAAAGTCTTTCAACGCAACTAATACAGAAAAAAAATCCCGATGCTTGTTGCTTGTTACTTGTTTCAGCGAATCAGTCGAAAGCGCTACACTAACGAACATCTCGTTAATACTTTCTGACTGGAAGAATCTTAGTCATCGACGGATTTCTTTTTTCAATTTGCTTTATTGCGATGTGATTGTGCCGGGACTAAAATAACGAAGACGACAGAAATTTACGGTATTGTTGATAACAATCGTAATAACTGCCAGGCGTGAAAAATGTGATAGTTTCTTGTACCAAAAACATTCAATCTTCTCGAGTGTATTGAAAAAACAATAAAATAATTTGAGTATATTTCTACACATTATACTTAATTTTTAACTGTCCCCAATTTGACTCTTGAAAATTTAATTCCCACAATATCATCTTTTTTGTTAGTTACGTTTTGAACAGTTGAATAATTCATCGCTGCAACACTCTATTAGGTCAGTAACAACCCTGAGACGCACAAGTGCATAGGAAAATTAGTTCGGTGAGAACACGAGGAAAATTATTTGTCTGATACATTGGAACTGCATAAATACGTCTTTGTTCAATTGTTCACAAGGTAGAGGCAGGTGGCGGTAGTAGCGTTGTAATTACACTGCCTATTCTGGCAATTCTCATTCCGTCAATTTCGTGTATCGTGTATTCGCTGGCATCTGACATTCGCTCGCTCAGTCAGAAATGGATACAAGCAGTAAATCATATCAAATAAGTTTATATGTGCAAATAATGGATACATCTGTATCTGTAGAGTATAGGGACGGTGAGTGTACGCTCACAGCACTTAGCTCACATGTTGTACAACCTCCCAAGGAGTTGTCCTCCTAGGTCATCGTCCATCCTGTCCATCCAGGAAGGTGGACAGGTCACTAGGAGACATCTCCTTTATATCGGCAGGTGTAGGCCAATACTCACCGAACATACAACCTCTTATTGACGACAACTCCGGATACTTGCATAAGACATGCCTGACTGTTTCATCTTCACACATCCTGCATTGAGGTGTGCCCATAGTATGGAGGTGTTTCCTTAGTTGACAGTGGCCAGTCAGAATCCTACTGTTAAACGTAGGTTTTTCCTGGTCATCGCCAAATATTTGTTCGTTTGTTTGTGATCCTGGCAAGACTGCATCCTTTGATTCCAGCCCATCTCTCAAGGGATTGAGCATGACTGTAAAGTTTGGCTAGTCCCGCAATTGTTGAAGTCTTTAGGCCGTAGATGTCACTGGGTCCTAAAATTTTTAGTCCAGCCGCTTCCCTGGCTAAATAATCGGCGACTCCTGTCGTGTTCTTTAACCCACCTCAGGATGATATTGTTATCTGCCGAGGCGTTAGCTAAATCTTGGTGGCACTCTAGTACTAGCCCCGATATAACACGTTGTCTGTTCAATAAATAGGGCTTGTCTACTGTCAGTGCAGATTGTTATGCTTTTGCCAGAAATTCCTTTTCTGGTTAGTTCTTTTGTGGCAATTGAGATACCAGCCAGTTCTGTTTGAGCCACGCGGGTATTGTTCCCCATTTCCCATTTAATCCTCAGGCTTAGTGCTCTGGAGTAAACTCGAACATCCTGAGCCTTCTTTCATTTTTGAGCCATCTGTATATATGCGTATTGCATTTGCAGCATCTGACTCTGTGTTCTGTTTTATTTGTATTTTGCAGGGTTTATTAAACACAAACCTGGTTTCAATTGCATCATTGAGTGCCTGCAGCAGAGGTAGCGCAGTAAACGCTTCTTGCGGCTTTGTTGCCATTTTCCCTTGTCAGGATGCCGATACTCTTATGGTGGTCGTTTGAGAGTGCAAATGCATACATGTGCATATGTATCGAAAGTATAGCATTTAGTTTTTTGTTAATAACTCGAAAAATATTAATATATAAGGAATTTTGAATAAGGATCCTTAAAGAAGGAAATTTCTAATAAAAAAGTTCTGACTCAAGGAACTCCATCTCTATTATTTTTAATTTTGATTCAACGTAACAAAATGTTCTTGAACTTTTTCGTTTATTGTAAACTAAAAAAAATGTTTAAATAATTGTCTTGAAAATGTTTCGCGTCGTGAAGTTTCAATACTTTGTCTATAATAAGTAATATAAGTAAGGAAAATACTAAAAATCAATCATTTAAATTTAAATTGAAAATATTATTATGAACAAAGTAATGAACTTTTTTGAACTTTTATGAGGCTCCACGACGCGAAATATTTTTAAGACAATTATTTAACCAATTCTACTCCAATATAGAACCTTTTTTACAGGTTTACTCTTTAATATTTTCATATTTGTTGCTAGATGATCGAGACATTAATTTTTTGGAATCCTCTTTTAATTATAACTTTTGACATTTTCTTTTATTTAATTATTTCACCATATTTCGTATATCAACTATTATAATAATTATCTCACAAAGTAAATGCTGATTTTCGCCTCCATGGACGCTAGTATTATAATTAGCAAGGTCACGAAGGTTCTCTATGACTCTTTCCGGAAACAACCGTGAAAAACGAAACGACAGCAGGTTCGGCTTGGAATTTGGAAAACAAGATGAGCTACGAACAACGAAAACAACCATTCATAAATAGTTATTTAACCAACAAGTGTATTAATGAGGGCCATTAACAATCGAGCAGAGCGAGTGCATTAATGTTCGAGATTGTTAATTGCCCTTTTAATACTCGTATTAGTTACAAAGCTTTTCCGTCGACTGTATCAGTTGTATTCGTTTTTCTGAATATTTAAAAACTAAAAATATTTATTTGTTTCATACATGGTTTCATAGGTAAGTACTGTCAAAAATAAATAATGACATTGAATTGTCACAGAGATGGTCGCTGGTTCAAATGTCACTGTTTTCGTTTTTCTGAAATTCTTTTTTGGATGTCAACACTAATAAAACGATAGGTAGTAGCCAAAAACTAGAAGTATTCCATACTAGAATTCATTTTTTGAAGACATCATTGTATGTTTGGTTGCCTACACCACAGATGTGCGTTGGGTTGCCTGCAGAAAATCGGTGAGTAATGTAGGTAAATCGTGCATTAATGCAACGATTATACACCCTACAGGATTGCTTATTCGCTTGAATCTTTCGCCGGTTAGTGGGAACTTGCTTACGTCACCAGTGGACCTCGACCAATTTAAAATATATTGCAATCCTTAATATTTTTCACTTTTTTCTTATGTATTTGCAAGAAATAATAATAAATTAATTTTTTTTGGTGATATTTATTTTATTTTAAAAAGTTATATTTAGTGGTATAAGTAGTTATACAATATAAGTACCTAGTTATAAAATATTAATTAGCGATTGAAACAATAACTTTGAATTAAAGAATCTTGTTTATAATTTATTTTACACAGAAAAAGAAGCAAATCTACGAGCTGTGTTTATGGGTTAATTGATGGGTAAACTCAGCATTATATTTTTTTTTCTTAGGGGGAAAATAAAATAGACGCCTTATGCACTTATAAAAAATTTATTAATAAACCATTTTTTTCAATTTTCTCAAAACCTCTATCATCTCTTGTCGTACTCACACATTTTCTGTTCAACCATTTTCTTTCTGGGATTAATAATTATTATAATTATTCCTAATAATTGTTCGAAGTTTACAAAGAAGGATTCATACAAGCAAAAATTAAAACTTAAATTACTTTAAAACTAAAACTAGGAACATATTAAACCATGTAATGTAATGGTGATGTTTATGCCAAAAACTGAGAAACTAAGGCATTCTTTTTAGTTTTAGCTTATATCTTAATTTCTTATTTTTTTGCAGGATCTTTTACATTACATTACATGGTTCTCTGTTTTAAGTTTTAGTTTTGAATTAATTTTTATTTTTGCTATCTGAAAATGTATACATTGAAACTCGAATCCAAAAATTTTGTATTTACCCTGAAATAACGTGCTACGCATTTATAGACTTTCTTGATTGACAATTATTAAAGAAGTTTACGTACCATCTTTATTAATAAACAACACCTTCAAAATTGAAAAAACGGATAAAATATAGTCAAAACACTCTTTGTAAACAAACGATAAACCATGAAATTAAAAAGGCTAGGTCCAGTGATGACGTATTTGTCCGACTTGAGCGAGGCGAACACAGAGTTGAATGGAAATAAGCAATCCTGTAGGGTGTATAATCGTTGGCATTAATGGGGGTCATTAATGTATGATTTTGTCTAATTTTGAGAACGTTAATAGCATATGTTAATACACGGTCGACGGAAAACTACTTTAATGCGTGGTTATGATAGTTAATATAGAGAGGCAGTTGTAGGTATCTAATTCGAATTGTCATAATATGAAGTACATGTACTTACCAGGAATGGTTCATTCAGTGGTCTTGATACATATTTGTCTGGAAGATGAAACATCAGGGCATCTACTTTGTGGCAGGTAGGTATTTAGCTTGTTTGACGGAGTCTCTTTTCCTTCACCTCAGACCTAAAATAATATATTATTCATTATCACCGTATTTATTTAGTGAAATATTAATAGGAGGTAGCGACAATATACTCTTGCGGGCCGCAGTGGAGTGCCTTATAGACCTAGAGTTCGGGGATGTACTGAAAGTACCAATATAATTTTTGTAATTTAAAAGATCAAAACATCCTTTCTGTTAATGAACTTGTAGAAAAATATTTTTTTTACCGCTATGCTGCTATCAATTGCTTTCAAAATATACTATAACAATGAAACAATAAATCAGTGGCGTAACTATGCGCCTGCAGTTGCGGGGGGCCACATAGTTTTGGAGGCCCCGGAGACCCCAGGCGCCAGCACAACGAAAAGGTAGTAAACTAAAAACTCGTTCTTTCACAGACAAAACCCTCAATATTTCAAATTAAATTAACTCTTAATTAGGTACTATATTTGCAAAGGAGCGGTAGATGGAAGTATGGCAACACCTACTTCCACTAAGAGATATTAGGTTTGTTCCAACTATGGAGGGTAGAGGAAAGGAGAACCGTCTTGTATGGGGGGAGAGTTGAAAAAGTGTCAAGCTGTATACTGACAATAAAGTTTCAATTATCTGCCAGAGTAGCGCTGGTGTCCAAAAAAATCTAATATGAACATAGCTATTGTAGACGGAGTGAAGTGTGCTGAGTTTAAATATTTAAAAATTTTCATGACTAGAGTAGTTAGTAAAATACCCGTATACAGAACTTCAACTATTTACCTTGTTTATTTCTCTATCTTCTTCTAATCACTTTTGGCGCTTTCTTTAAAAAGTATCCTAAGGTGCCGCAGCGCCACCCTTATTGGACGCGCTGTTACGGACACTTTTTCAAACACATAGACGGTTCTCCTTACCTCTACCCTCCATAGTTCCAACAACCACCTTCTGATTAGTACGTGAACGTTCGTGAACTTATTTATGTACGAATCAAACGTTCGAGAACCTGTACGTGAATTAATCCATGAACATCATACCCTATGCATTGTTGGAACGATTCTACGATTCCTTTTTAAACTGTTACCACTTTCAGGAACTTTATTACAACCCTATAAGTTCACGTTTTATTTATGTATGATTTATGTTTATTTACCATTACCTAACCTTTAGGGGGAGTTGTATCAAACACTTTAACTCGGTTTAATGATAACGATGTTCAGACTGTAGCTGATTGATGTATTTATTATCAACAATTACATCAGTCTACACATCAGTCATCATTAAACCGAGTTTTGGTGTTGATACTGTTAGATACAACTCGCCCTAAAACATCAACTGGCAGTTTGGTTGGACGAACGGCTCTACATCCAGATCTCTGATGAAAATGATCGTTCGCCGACACGTTTATGAACGTGTCCAGTTTTTGTTGGAACGCATTTTTATCAGTCCGTGGAATTGTCGGAACTTGTTGGAACAGAAATTTTGTTATGCGCGTGATCGTGACGTTCATGTACGCATCATTTCGCTTAGTTGGAACAAACCTATTATTACGAGTTCGGCATCCCTCATCCATCGCCGTCGCGACGTGGAATGTACATATATTTATTCCCTTGTAGTTCCTCTTTTGTTTTATTTTCTAAATTATATACCTATGTATGTCTTTTGGGTTCTTATATTTTACTACCCCTTACCCCTTATTTGTAAATGCATATATACGATTTATGTGTTCATGTATGTGATGGGCCCCACTAAAATACTTGCGGGGGCTCCCGGATTTGAAATTACGCTACTGTCATAAGTAATTGGCTATTATAGTTTAACTATTATTATGAGGCTTCAGTCAACCAATTCTGAAACGCAGCTACTTATAATTCTTGAAACAATAATTTTTTCCGAATGCTTCAAAAGAATTTATTATTTTAACTTTTCACGATGGTGATAAAAAATAAAATACCATTCTTACTGTTTACTCTAAGAGCTTAAGATGTTCTTTCCATTACCTAAAAGAACTCTTTTGCCAGGTCCGGCTTGAGAATTTTTTTGTCGTACATATTTTGATTAATCCACACTGATTGGCATTGGACAACAGAAATATAAGATAAGATTAAGGAATTTAATAATATATTGTAAAAAACTTATTTTTTGCGCGATCGATCTTTTTTGTTTATTTACAGCATCGGTTGTCAGGATGGTAGGTTGTGTTTACTGGTTTCTAAGTCTAACACGTCGGTAAGTGATTCATTTACCGTTCAGACGTCGGTAAGTAAATTACTTACCGACGTCTTAGCCCTACATACATTTAAGTGGTCCTAAATAATATATTACTTCATTCATTACACGAAAGGAACAAAAAAAAATAAGATTTTTATTTTTTTAATGAACAGAAACGAACAGAACAATATAAAAAGTAATATATAGTATGAAAACAATTTCACCAAAATGCAAATTATATTTTAAACTGATCGAGAAGTATAAACGTCACTTTTGACATTTCGCTCATTTCGAAGAAGTTTGAATTATATTTTAAACTGATCGAGAAGTATTAATGTCACTTTTGACATTTAGTTCATTCCGAAAAAATTTAAATTATTTTATTCGAAGTTTATTTCAATACGATCGCGCAAAAAATGGTATAAGCATTTCGAACGTTAAGGGTGATACCGGTCTCCATCAAAATTGGAGGCTTAGCTACGCTCAGCCTCCAAACATTGCTGTCGACCGGTAAACAACCCTTACCGTTCTTGATACTTAATATGCTATAATTTTGATATGAAACGAAAAAATAAATTACATTACCAATGTCGACTTATAACTTTGGGGTATAATATAACAAGTTTCTCGCTAAATGGCGTTGGCTTATCAACTGCAATAAACTACCTGGTTTAATCCCATTGTGAAGAAAATCATCAAGTAAAAAATGCAATTGTGCTACAGGATCGAACTTGAGAAATCTGAATTAAATTTTGCCTAATATAGGAGATATACAAGTAATTTATTTAAATGTACAATTCTATTCTATATTTAGTTCAGTGTTCAGTTACCTGCTTTCATAATAGACTCTTGCGAGTCGCAGTGGAGAGCCTTATAGTCCCACTCACCACACACCTTACCTGCTTTCATATTATTGTGATGCGAATGTAATTTCCCTATATTTCCAGTATTATATATTTACTATCAAACTCTCGTTGCTCAAGATATAACAGTCCCTCTCATCTGGCTTCCATCTCTCATCGGAATTGATGGTAACGAAACTGCTGAACGCCACGCGAATAAAGCTGCCAATAGTAACAATCCAAAACACTGTCCAGCTCGCAACTGATCAAACGTTACACAAGAATCTTGGCGACACCTACCTATGGCGTAATGACAGCACTTCATGATATCCATCCATCCACTTCTCCTCTCTCCCTTAACTTTTTAACACGGAGAGCTGCTACTATAATCAGAAGACCCAGTCTCAGCCACACCAAACTCACACATGGATATCTGATGTCCTCAGGAAATCGTCCCGTTTGCCATAGCTGTAATGACATAGTGACTGTTAAACACTTACTGACTGACTGCAAACAATTTTCCGCTACATATCAACAATTTGACCTAAGGCCGAAAATACTCCACTGCCCCACCGAAATCGAGAAAGTCTTACAGTTCCTGAAAGCTACTATCTATACCATAAAATATAATTTGAATTTGAAATTTGCAAAATTATATGTGAAAGCAAAAATGAAAAAAAATAAAAAAATTATTTCTCATCGAGCTTCACATAGGTATAAATAATATTATTCCTATAAATTATTACAATACAAGCCCTTTACATTTATGGGTTTCCAACTTGAGGGTCTAATTAGTTTTATTATAATCGTTTTGCCAATACAATTTAGCGTGAAAGCAACTATACCAAAGAAAGCAACTCACATATTACAAAATTATTTCAAAACAAAGTACTAAGAAGCGCTGCCAATGTGCCTTGGTACTGCCGAAATACAGACCTTTATCGGGACTTGGACAGTGTAGGTCAGGTGATGATTACAAAGCTTGCTAAGAGCCACGAAAAGAAATTCTTGAACCACGTGAATGTTGAGGAGATCCACAGCTTATCAACAACACCAATTAGATGAGCACACTAGAGAGAAAGAAGTTCTATCCATACGTTAATTAAGTGTAAGCAGAGCAAATCAACTAGTGAATTGGATGAGAATTAATTGGACTATAACGCTGCTACCATTCCTCTAAATCTAAATTACAGTCTCCAGCCCGACTTCTTCTATGAAGCCAATCAGTCTCGAAACTGAACATTCCGCACACCGCACATTCGACAGGCAGTCGCATTGGCATAAAATGTGCTCTGCAATTTCTTCTGTCAATCCCATTAGCATACCTACTAAGGCTATGCCAGTTTTCCTATCTTTGCAACAAAAATCACTATGGGCTCATTTACATTTTTTTTTATTTTACCATTAGGAAGAGCACATCATTTTGAGTCTCTGTGCAAAAAATTAAACGTCAGCGAGACTCCTAAGTCGCCTCAAAAAAATTATAAACATTAAACAGCGCTCCTCTCCTAAAATTCAGGCGTGACGTCATCGCATATGAAATCTTTCTTTCAGAGAGCGGACACCGCGCCGATCGGTTTTCGGCTAGACGACTACTTAGCTAGTAACAGTATTTTGCTTGCTTATATGCTTATTTTTATACGTTTTAGCAAACTCTAAACAGTGTTGTGTTTGTGAAATAAGACCTTTAGAAATAATTTAAACTATTCGACACAAATATTGTGCGGTTCCAGAATGTAAAAGTACTACGATCAAAACATCTAACAAAACATTCATTTCTATTAATAAGGATGCAAAAAAACGGAAGCAATGACAGAAAAGCATAAAAAGACTCAAAGCATTTACTGATAAGTCAATATACTTTGTTTGTGTATTTTTAAGATTTCATTTTTCGTCAATCATAATGATAATGATAACACTGTCTCCGTAGTGGACGGTTCCTCACTCCTTCGATGGAGCCACATGAGAAAAGGAATTACATGCTCACAGCTCCGAAGCAGGACAATAAAACTTAGCTTCGTTTATTTTTTCTCAAACTCTAAAACAGTACAAACAACTTTGTAGCATTCTGGAAGATTTAATGAGTCTGCTTTTTTAAAATTAGGTCCACACATTTTACTTTATTCAAACAAAATTTTGTAAGTAATTCAACTTTCATATGCGGTGACGTCACAGTCATAGTCTTCGCCCCGCTACGGTATGCTTCTTTAATTGGTTGTATTAAGAGAACGACATATTCTATTGACATGAAATTTTCAGAATCATAATTTTATCCTTGGTACTTTGTTTTACGACAGTTAAAAATGATTTAAAAATTTTAGTAAACGAGCCCATTGATCAGATTATAGTTAAAAAACCGAATATTTACAAAATAAAAACTAGAGACCGGTCCTGTAAGGCGGTTCATTTGAACACTGCATCGTTTACTGATTCAATTTTTATTGGACATGTGCTAAAGATTTGATGTCTACGTTTGTATATTTACGCTGCCGTGCCTGTATACACATCGACTATTTACAGAAAACTATTAATCCAACTCACTGTCTTCAAGTCTGGTTCTTGGTATTCACTTTCATTCTAAAGGGAACCTCTAAAATTTCAAATAATACGAATCAAGTGGAACAGTTTGTTAATTGTATTACAAGAATTACAAGACACGATGCATTTTCGAGTTAGTGAGTTTTATTGGAAGTGTGGGTGCATATAGAAATTGCAAACTACTTTTTTTAGCGAAGTTATGAACCAACCTCTGCTGCGGGGGGCTGACACACAGAACCCTGGGGGCAAAAACCAGTTCATATTAAATAACAATTTTGCGTTTAGGATTATTTTAGTTAATAGTAAAATAAGGAAAAAACTACTTGGAAGATAAATTCAGAAAAAATGCAATGTATGCCACTGGTCTTAAGAGAGTTGCCCATTGGCGAATACTTAATTTCAATTTGTCAATTATTTCAAACAGCTGAAAGTCGAATTATCGAAGTTAATGCAAACTTTCATGTAGATTTGATTCAACTTACTTTTTAATTACGATTTGGATTAGACCAGGCGAGGTATTTTTTGAGTACTTTGCAATTAACTACATGAGAACGCATAACGGTTCGTTGCACATGTTAGCATGTTTCCCAAAAATACCTAGACTATCACCGATCTAACCCAACTTTCATCATGTATTTTTAATCCTTATCACATTACTCCATCAGGTAAACCTTAGAATTTGCCTCTATACACATTTCTTTTGAAAAGTTGCCGTATTAAATTGAGTTCCGCATTCAGACGTATACATGCAACTTTTCTTTATTTTTAGCTGTTTTCTCTTGTGCTGCCTTAGAAATTCAAAGTGCGTCTTTGCGAAGTTGAAGTAGCTTTGAGGTTATCTCGAAAATTGAGTAGCAACGACCGAGTCTCTGGATATTACGAGCTGATGACTTCTACGACCGAGTCTCTGGATATTTTACAAGCTGATGACTGCTGAAATTATTATGTATAATATACATCCCGGCCCAATTTTTGAGATGACAGTAATGGATTTGAATATTAAGTAGATTTTCCATTTTGCGTGACTGAATTTTTTATTAATATTTTTCCCGTGAAGTTTTATAGAGAATAAACTCATATTTTGCTGTAAAAATCTTAAGTAAACAGTCAAAAACAAAAATTGAAACTTCACCGGGTGTTAATGTATCATGATTCCGATCAATATTATAATTTTTTAAACACAGTAAGCAGATGGGAATTATCTTAAAACCTTAAATTTTGTTTTAGTTTTTTTCTCAGTAACAGGTTAATTATGGGTCAGCTCTTTACATTTTGTTCTCTCCACTCCAATCTGAACCGTTCAAATGCAATGTGGCTAAAGAAGCTGTTAGCGGGGGAGAATGGAATGATATCCCTCATATTTAGAAAAAATATTTTGTGTGAAAATACGTTACAATTTCAACCGAAACAAATCTTAAAAGTGATTGCGTGTTTTTTGATAATCCTTGTGTTCACCGATGAAAAATTCACAATCGACAGAAAAGGTTCTAATTCGGTAATTACCGACGAACGAATTAATTTTATCATCGCGTTTCTGATAGTCCCTCTCCAAAACCACCAATCAGTCGGTCTGCTTTTCTTAATAAAGACAAAGATAGAATACAGGGCACGTTATAAGCACTCGGCACTTAGTCATGTTGCATGTGTTGTAAATGTTTACAGGTTCGGCTTTAATGAAAGGAGCATTTTTTCTCATGTCAGAAAGTCGTTGGAGAAGTTAATGAGCCTGTTATAAAAATATTATATGCAAGATTCTTGATAGAGACCATTTTAAACGAGATTGATTTATACTCTGGTTTTGATTGTATGTGGGCAGAAGGAAGGATTTATTGTTATAATAAAGTTGTATACAAAGAAATAGGGGAATGCAAAGGTGATATTTGGTTCGTTTTTAATGGAAATTTAACCACTTGTTTTTAAATATTTTGAGTGGTCGAAAACACATATAAGAAGAAACCACGTGAAGTTTGCCAAATGTCTTGCGCAGAAATCAACATCGATCTCGTAACGACCTTTTCATGCCATTGGCGTTACAAACAAGGTTTCATGTCAAAATCTATTTTTTTATTTACATTTGAGGTTGTGTTGTATTTATTATCGAATATTTCTGTTTTTGAATAATTCAAGCCGTTTAGCTAGTTTATCTTTGAGTTTATTGATCTAAAACCATGCCTCCTAAAAAACTTGTTGGTGCTAAAGGAAAAATTATCAACAGTCAATGCTGAGAGATTTTGTGTTAACCTACAAAAAAGTGAAAGCGTTAAGCTACTGATTTGAAGTCTACTGTCAATTTTACAATATAGCACTAGCGCAACTTCAAGTGAGTCTATCTCGCATCGGGCACTGCTTTCTTGAGCACAAACTCAATCTCATGTTTGAACCAGCTTAAAAAAGCCTTGAATTCCCATTGACCAACCCCACAGACACCCCAAATCTTAGACAGCTTTTACCCCAACTTTGGAGACTAGATCGATCAAGGCTACTTCAACGACATTATTGAAAGTATGCAGAGGCGTTGTTTGTCTGTAATTGATGAAACGAAAAAGCGAAAACAATCGCTTACATAAAAGACACCACGTGAACAAAACTTTTGTGAAGTGTTTTATTTGGACGCACGCGAATTCCCGTCAGGATAACCACTCTAAGTATGTTAACCTGTCACTCGAGTTCCCGTCAGTGTGAAAACTGACCAGTTTGTTTGGGCAGGGATGAGTTGCGCGCAGCGGTCATTTTCTAACTGAATACGAGTAAAGGCCCATCCCCAATCAATTTAGTGGCGAAGTGGCACTTCGGCACGCGTGCTGGGACAATGACGTTTAAACGTAAGTATCCTCAATTCAATTTCGTGCTGACGTGCGCGCCGACTTGGAAGTGCAACCTTGCAAGCTGTAAGATTTTTCGGTGCGTGCCGAATTGTGTCATGCGCATTTAATCATGGGGAAAATAATGTAGGTACCCTAACCCTATTTTATTCTATTATCTTTCTAAACAAACATACATTATTTTCTAATATCGTAATTATATTAATTTGTTGTCTTTGATAAGTAGAAACTACTTTTATTTACAAGAATAATCACAGGTTGAACTTTTTAATTACCTCGTTACCTTAAAATAACAATGAAAATGCGCATGTGCGATAACATTCAGGCAGACTGAATTGACAGGATTGAGGATGGGTATCCGTTTTGCAGCACGCGTGCTGAAGTGACACTTCGCTAGCAGATTGATTGAGGATGTAGCTTAAGAAGACCAAAATTAGGAACCGAATTGTTCGCAACAAGATAAACACAAAATTAAGGAGATTAAGGAAATATAAAATAAATTAAATAGTTAAGGTATTCTACATTTATTTCAGGAATAATAAGACACCTAACCTAACCTAACCCCGCCATGGTAAACCATTAGGGCTCGATGACAGAATAGATTAAATAAACTTGACGGCAATTCAAGTGCGGGATTAAGATACCTGCAAGTGTCGGACGGCAACTCAAGTGTATTAGATTGGTAATTAAGGAACCTGACGGGAATTCGCGTGCACCGTTTTATTTGTTAGCACAATCCCATTCTTATCATGTTTGCAAATACCTGACCTTTAAAATATTTTCAATGATCTTACATGTTTCACCTAAATAAAATTTGTTCAGCAGAAATCTGGACCTATCTCAATCTGTTGCCAATATTGCATATTTTTTAATAAATTAAATTTTATATTATCCTCTGTTCATTTAAAAACCCAGACCTGAATTGAAGAGATTTAGTTACATAAAGGCCGCTTGTACACATACATACGCACTTTGATATACCCTGCTTGTTTCGAATTCCTCATGAAACGGATGGAGCTCATTTGCGAAACAGGTTTTCCATTTTTTTATTGGGCGAGGCTTTAAATTATTATATAGACTATAAAGAGAAAAAAAACGAGGAGTAGATCAACATATCAAAGGATATTTTATCGGATATGGCGGAGACTTGATTAAACCATTCAATATTTTATTGACTTCAGCAACAAAAATTTCAATTTCGATTAGAATGAAATTAATATGGAGTGTATATTATAAAAAATATCTCGAACCTGAGGTAAAAGGAATATTATGGATTATGGTAACACTAGCTTTTACCTGTCGCTTCGCTAGCGTTGATGACCTCTAAAATACGTAGTAAAGACTATCGAAAATTAAATACTTTTGAGTAAAATTTGGTAAAGAGAACCGAAAAGCATGACTAACTACGAAAAATGAATCATTTCGTAAGACCGGGTTGATAAAGAGTATATTATACACCAAGGTAGTGAAGACTATTATTATTGATCGAGCACCAAAATTATAGTGAGGTGCGAGGCTTATAAATCAGTGGCGGCTCCTCGAAGGAGGCTAAGGAGGCTCAGCCTCCTCAACAATTTATCCAGCAAATAGCACCAGAAATATGTTGTTGATTATTCTTCATTTTATTTCACGTTTATCTAAAAATTTTTAATTTCACAGTAAATTTCCCGTTTTCACTACTTATTTTAGAATCTGACAACAGTGCTCTGAGGCAAGACTCCACAAACACGTGCTGCTAACCACAGTTGCCGTTTTTTCTACCAGTCTTATTGGTAATACCGTGAAAAAAGCGCAAATGGCAACACTCTCTGGAGGCTTAGCTTCCATCAGTTGCGATGATATACGAACCAATACGAACTACGGAATACAGAATACGAGCATGGGTTCGTGAGTGCTTGTTTTGTTTTAGAATTTTAGATGATTAGCGGGAATAATGAAGTTTTGTTTTTTCTTGATACTTTTAAATTAGTATTTGAACAAACTGATGTTATTTTTTAAATTTTACAACATAAATTCACTGATATATATATATACAATTTTTCCACTACCAGCCAAATATAAGCCAAAAATTAAAAATAATTCATAAATGCACCTCGAGAAGCGTCTGACTGACAAGTACACTGTCAGTTTTCGATATATTATGAACGTACTCGTTATGTCATCAGTCATTTTTGGTTGAGCGCGAATTTTAAACTAATGGCATTTTTATTCAAATAATTTCATGAAGCAAATATCTTAAGAAAATCTCCTGGGTATACAAAATTATATTGCACAAGTTTTTGTTAAACTACTATCCCTGAATTCTCAAATTACATATGTATTTGAATTTGTTCATTATTGACCTAGGTTGATAATAGAAGAAATTATTAATTACTAATAGAGAAATTCAACTTCTCAGTTGGCTAGAAGAACCAAAAATTATGGCGTGCCGTTTTGGTATTTAATAACATCGTTTTAAAAACAAAAACAAAAATATCTCTCCTTTCAAAAATGTTTATTCCCTAATTATTCTGTTGTTGAATTAAAATTATGTTTTTCATAATAATAATAATACAGGAATTTCCATTATGAAAAACATAATATAAATTTCCGATTTAAAATTATGAAATACATAATAAAAATTCATGAATTGAAATTATGAAAAACATAATAGAAATTCAATTTCCATTATGTATTGAGGTTGCCTATACTAATCTAATGCAAGTACCTGAAATCGTATAGTAAATGCATTACTGCAGAATAGGCAACCTCAATACATAATGTAAATTGAATTTCTATTATGTTTTCAATAATTTTAATTCTTGAATTTCTATTATGTTTAACACAATAGAAATACTTGTATTATTATTATTAGAATCATAATTGAAATTCAAGTATTAAAATTATGAAAAGCATAATAGAAATTCAAGAATTAAAATTATTGAATAAATAATACAAGACGGATTTGTATTATGCTTTTCGTAATTTTTTTTCTTCAATTTCCATTATGTTTTCAATAATTTTAAATGTTGAATTTCCATTATGTTTTTCATAATAATAATATACGAATTTCCATTATGAAAAACATAATAGAAATTACCGATTTAAAATTATGAAAAACATAATAGAAATTCAAGAATTAAAATTATTGAAAACATAATAGAAATTCAATTTACATTATGTATTGAGGTTGCCTATTCTGCAGTAATGTATTTACTATACGATATCAGGTACTTGCATTAGATTAGTATGGGCAACCTCAATACATAATGGAAATTGAATTTCTATTATGTTTTTCATAATTTTAATTCATGAATTTTTATTATGTAGGTATTTCATAATTTTAAATCGGCAATTTCTATTATGTTTTTCATAATAGAAATTCCCGTATTATTATTATGAAAAACATAATTTTAATTCTTCAACAGAATAATTACGAAATAAAAATGTTTAAAAGAAGAGATATATATTTTTTTCCTCTTTTAAAACGATGTTATTAAATACCAAAACGGCACGCCGTAGTGTCAACTTCACAGCTAGTAGTGGAAAAACTAGTTTTTCTATCCTTCAGCACCAGTATTTTTTTCAGTATAAAAGGTACCCTATAACATTTTCGGCAGCGCTGATCTCAGTACAAAATTTCATGATGATCAGTGTAGTACTCAGTTTAGGCGTGAAAGCATATAACAGAAATTCACATTCCCATTTTCGAAATAGTAACTGACCAACACTTAATTAAAATATCTTTGAGAAATCTCTATATTAATAGATTTTAAACAACACATACCACGATAATCTTAGAAGTTCTTGGTTTGGGAAAAATTCAAATCCACTCCATGATGTTGTCAACTGGTAGACAGCTACAAAAGAAAATGTAGGGATTAATATGGAAACTAACTAATATTCAAATTTTCATGTTAACTCAAATTTAAGAAAAATAAATGAAAACTCGCA
>CAJUYG010003865.1:0-19002 GCA_910591675.1 Galerucella calmariensis | reverse complement strand
AAACATTGCTGTCGACCGGTAAACAACCCTTACCGTTCTTGATACTTAATATACTATAATTTGTTTAAATCTTCATTATATTTGAATTAAGTTCAATATACATTCGTGACGCGTTTAGCTTTCTTAATATACTATTTTGCACGATCGGTCTTTTTTTTAATTTACCAACATTGTTACCATAGAAGTAGGTTGTAAATACGACTCTAGGGCCGTAAGTAACTTACTGGTGCGATAATTTCGGAGGGTATAGTCAAATGTAGTCTTATCATGCGGGTCATACGATTCAACAAAGACATACTCACCGTTTTTGTTTTCTTTTATTACGTTTAATCATAACTTCCAAATAAAATCCGTAAGATAAATAAGACAGACTTATGCAATTTTGACAGGAGAAAAAAGGATATGTATTTAGTTTTCACCGATTCTAAAAAGTCTTCCACCAGCGAAGTTTTTATTTAAATGTCAGTCATGTCACTTTGACAATTCAAAGTGACAATATGAATAATAAGGAGCAATTTTCCGGTATTTTGCATCCTCAAGCAAAAAAAAAGGTAGGTACTTAATCTGATAGATTATTTCGAGAATGAATGAAAAAGTGGAAATTCGTCAACCAGTGTGCAGTGCAGGAAACCAGGGTAGGGAATCTCCGAACGAGCGAGGGTACCGCCACCTAGGGGATCGGAAATATACTAAAATTGCGGATTTAATGAGAACATGAAGAGAACTGTAACGCCGTTGAAAGATACTTCCACCTGCTGCCACCCACTTCGACTGTTTAACTTAACCTAATAATCACTTGTTTGTTGTTTGTAGACGTGTCATGGACGTGTCAAGTCTAAATTATCTACGTTGTTGGCGATTTTGTCAATTTTGTGCCTTAGTAGTAAATTTTCCAAGTTATTGTATATATATAATATTTTGTTTAGGTCGGTGTGTTAGTTTAGTTTAGTGTGGACTTTTTTATATATAGACAATAGCAACAAAATGTATAGTTGAGGACTGTAGGTACTGTGAGGTGCACCCGGTAAGTTTTTTTTAATAATATAAAACATGTTTAATTAACTGAAAAGTGACAAAATATTGAAGTAGTTACTCTTTTATACAGCTTTAAACTTCCGAGCCATGAAGAACACCGTTCGGTTTAGCTGGAGAGAAGTGGAAACCTCTTTTTGGATTTAACAGGGCACAAAAATTGGAGAATTTGCCCTCGTCACTTTGGCCAGGACTGCTTTGTTAGAGTAGAAAAAGGCAAGGGCATGGTATTGAAAAGGTTTTCTTTGCCATCCCTGTTTTTGCCTGGTAAGTAAATTTTTTTGTACATATATTTATTGAATGTTATTATATTAGAGTGTTTTTTTAGATTACAATCCAAAGGAGGGATCTGATTTTTTGTTTCCCACTATGGTACCCTCACAGGTAACAGCTCTTCAGCAAAATAAAGGTATTTATTGTTGTAAGTTTGATATAATTTAACTGATACAAAGTTTCTGTAGATGCGATGAAAGAATCTGTTTTTTATTCCCCAGTTGGGAAGGTGACAACAACAACCAAAACCTATTCAAGGGAATTGATTAATGGTGAGTTTTTTTGCAACTCGTTATGATATAATTTTGGCAGTCATACAATGTACCTAAGAAATATTAACATAATTTTTATGTTACAGCTATTCCATCCACGAGCCGGGTGTGTGAGGAAGACATTTTGCAGAGCATCAAGCCATTATCAAATAATGGTATGTATCAATTAAAATATCTTCTATATGTGTCTTTTGTTATATTATTTGATTTGTTTAATTTCCATAAAAAACAAACTGAATAACATGTTTTATAGTACTATATTAGTAAATGATTAAATTGTCTACAGATACTGCAAATATGTATGCTCCACCTCCCAGAAGTAAAAAAAAGAATTTCTCGAAGAAAGGTACAAGCGTTTTTCAAAGGTCAGTAGTGAGCTATATGAATAAAAATATCCAAATTTAATTAGATAATATAATATATTAGTCATGATAGTCATAATCATAAGCAAACTAGAAATGGATGTGTTTCATGTTTTCTTCAATATACATCTGCCGATCTGTCCACAGAAACAGTTGCTGATAGATAAAAATATTTTTTTATTTGTACGAGACAATGTTATTCTTAAAAAATATCTTTGAAATGAGTACATTTAACATTTAACTCAAATTACTTTCTTTATTTGCAGAAGCCGAGGCATCAACAAAAAAAAGATTTTTACAAGACAGTGACCCTCATAAAGCGCCTTAGAGCGAAAAATGTTGACTAAAAAGATATAAAACATTTTGTGAAACTAGTTACTGAAAAGGAAGGATTAGTGAACATCTTGGGTAATTACTCGAAAGTGGCCCTCAATTTTTTTGAATCAAATCTGAAAAATTTGCGTATGAAGCCCAAGGGGCGTAGGTTCTGCCAAGATGACAAATTGTTTGCACTGTCATTGTACAAGAAGAGCGCCCGAGCATATCGCTTCCTGTCCAAGTTTTTCAGCTTACCATCTCGGAAATCTTTAAACAAAATCCTGAATAGTGTATCCTTTTTACCAGGTGTAAATGAACACATTTTCACACATTTAAAGATCCAGGTCAGTAAGCTGGGGGAGGAGGACAGGTATTGTGTTTTAATGTTTGATGAAATTTCTCTCCATCCTCAATTAAAATATAATCTGAAAACACATTCTGTAGATGGGTTTGTGGACTTAGGTGTTAGGAAGCGAAGGTTACAGTTTGCTGACCACGCCCTAGTATTCATGGCAAAAGGTATTCGTAACCTTGGAAGAACCCATAATTTTGGTTTTTGTGAAGGTACCACACCAACAGTCGACTTGGTGCATTGCATCAAAACGATTATTGGAGAATTGCAGGCGATCAGTATCACTGTGATCGCTACTGTATGTGACCAAGGTGCCACTAATCAAGCTGCCGTGAATCAATTAGTAGGACCTAGTCGCACTGGAACCCTAACTTACACAGTTGGAGATCCTTCTCAAGAGATCGTTCACCTTTATGATCCCCCCCATTTATTAAAGGGGATCAGGAACGGTCTTTTATGTAAGTATCTTCAATACGGGATGAACGGCAGCAACAAAGTGGCATCTTGGTCGCATTTATCTCGATTATATGAAATCGATCGAATGCAAGGACCATTCAAGCAATGCGTTAAGTTGACTGATGAACATGCCCATTTTTTCATTATCTTCTCATATTTGTGTATTATGTATTTACTAAAAGTTATGTGTTTGAAAACAATACCTCCTTCTCCTATTCCAGTGATTATTGATTTTTATTGAATGTTTGTGAATTTTTAACTTCAATATGTTATATTTGATTATTTTTGTACTCCACAATATGCATCTTTTTCTGTATTTCAACAATAACGGTGAGAGGGTCACTGTTCCACTATTTGTTGTACTTTGCGTCTTTTCCTGATCACTGTTAATCATAAACTTATTAATGCTTCTTACCTTAAAAAATCGTTTTACCTTACTTCGTATACGATTCAAAATAATTTACTACATTTATTGTTCTTCCTGTTTGTCATTAAAATATGTAAAAAACGTTTTATTTGCTGTGTACTTTTTATTTTAAATAAAATATATAAACTTGATGATTGTTGCTTTATTTTTCCCACTCCAGGCATTATATGGTTCATTTTTTGACATTTCATTTAATTTAACTTGACTATTTGATTGCTATTATAGTGATATCAATCAAAATGTTGAGTTACTTTGAATGAAATTTCAAAAAATGGACCATAAATGCCATATGGCAATAAAAATAAAATCACAGTAATTTTGAATATGGCGCCAGCCGCGAAAAACTGTAAATTTACAGGAATCTTCTTTTTCCACTGTTAGCGGAGATCACAACCATGTCAAATGTGTTGGAGTTTCATTTCCGACCTGTAAGATGGCGCCACTGGTAAAATTAATTCGTCATTTGAAGCGCCACGGGTCAGATTCCCATCTATCAGTGTTATGTTATCTATGATTGTGATCATCATGTTAACAATATGACCTGACAATTTTAAAGATATCTTGTTATTCACCTTAATATCTCAGCAAACTAATTTTTATAGTTACATCACGTTTGCATGCGATAAATTGGTATCATGAATTGGGATCTAAAGAGTAGAATTGACTTCATTCTACAAGCCTTAAAAAGAAAGGAGAAAAACCATAATAGACTGGAAATGGAAAACCAGAGCTAAAGCAGCTCAGAAAATGTCAAATATGTGTTAAATAACAGAAAAGTTTTCTGAATTGAAACTATTATTCCGAAGATTGCCGAACCTAGATTTCTATAATCACAAGAGATGGACGTGATACCAAATTTTAAGATTATCGCCAGCTTTTGGGTGACGTCAATAAAATAAAATTCTATTTGTCATGATCCCACCACAGAACACATAATTTCTTGACCATATTGCTGTATGTTATAACCATAACAATATTGTTTATCGCCAATCGTCAGTAAAGCCGTCAATTATCAGATTGATTTCCGGAAGTAAACAAACAGTTTACCTTCCTTTACTTTATCTGCCGCATTTGCGGCAGGTAAAGTAAAATGCGGTAGGTAAAGTATTTTGACTTTGACATTATACTCGAAAATCATTATCTGTCAGTGTCACGCTTCTCCCTATTACGGCTCGATAATAGTTTTCTTGCGATTTATTTATAACAAATTATTGTTGGAACTCCTTTGACTTCAGGAATTAAATTTTATAATGCTTCAGGGTGTACCTAATTTAAATGCCTATAACAAATAATAAGTAAATTTGTTTTATATTTGCTGCTTACTTTGTCCTAATAAAATGCAATGAAATATACCTCAGTTTCTTACATTCTGAATTCTGAGCAGTTGACGATAAAATTTTGTATGCACCACCTCAGAAAAGTGTCTTTATCGGACTCGCCTGTTATTCGCCTCGCTTCGCTCGTCTCATAATTTCAGACTCGTCCGATAAAGAATTACTTTACTGCCTTGGTACATAAATAACTATTTTACAATGTTTTTAGCAATATGCAAGTATAATAGCACTGATTATATTAGTATTTGTCGTAGTTCTAATTCGTGCTGTAATTCAATTTAATTCAGTTTCACCCGTAAAAGCTATTAATTGCCAAGACGAATAAAATCAGCTGATGAATCGAACAGTTTGTATTCGTTGTAAATACGTAGTAAAAGAAGTGGAACACTAAAAATGTGTAACGAATGGAAGAAAAGAAAATTGAATTCTGCTACTAGGTCATTACCATTAGTAGTGAAGACTGCACAAAGCACGACGTGGATTATCGAATTAATCTAGGTCTGCTACACGCAGTCACTGAACAAAATTCAAACTGAAAAAAATTTAAAAAGCTTGGGTTTTCCTTGATATATTCGCATGTTCCAGAGTACAACAAACCGAAAATATGTTCTAGATTTATATGTATCTATTAATTCCGAAGAGCACAGTTACCAACGATTTTTTAAATGACTTACACATTCTACCTCATTGAAAACCTCAACTTAATATGCCTATTCTGGGTGCCGTAAATGACCTCTTCCTGTGTGATCGCGCGTACACGGGAAAAACCTTTTTTCTGGACTCTTAGTGGAATATACTACTCATTTAACTCTCTCTTTTTTCTGTGACATTGTGTAAGATTCAGATACTAACATAAAATGAAAAGTCCAGCGGAACTTTGTACATTGAAGAAGATTAATAATACCATTATCTTAAAATTATAACTTCATTCCTTCGTTCAGTATTCCTAAAATCTTATTTGGACCCTAATACAGCAGACAGAATGTAATTAATAGAGAACTTTAGTAATAGGCATGGAGAAGTTTCTGAATGATAATGTTTTGGGTTTCCGTGTAGTTAAACGCTGAGAACTACGTGGTCATAGGTTTTTTATAGTTTGAAGCAATTATTCTCCCACTCGTAAATTGAGATAAATTTTTCGGTAATAACATTCAGTTATCTGGGTCGCTCTACTTTACTCTTCTTTCCTTTGGAAGACAAATAGTATAAGAGAGATTTTTTGTGATTTATCTACCCTAACCAGTAAGTTTGGTGAGATAAATTTATATTGGAACGGATTTAGTACCTTACTAGTTTTTAGAAAAACAGAATTCCCTTATATTTATTAACACAAATCAGAGTTATATTCTACTCAAGGTAAAAGTAAGTTAACTTTTACATAATTTTATAAAATATTCACGGAAAGACGAAAGCGTTTTTCACAATTTTCTAGAAAAATCTGAGTTTGGTAAAAAATATCTCTTGGTAGTAACTATATAATATAACTCCGGTTTTGCAATTTATTCCATAAACAAATTCTCAATAATTTATTTTCGACCTCTTTCACCAAGTCTTTGTCAGTCAGCCCAAAAATTTTAAAACAATTTTTCCTATACCCTTCGTTACAACTGAAGCCATTACTCGGAGACAGACATGGTACACCGAAGGGTCTTAAATTGCCAATGATACTGGGATGTGGAAAAGTATACCCCAAAAATTAGGTGATAACTATAGCAACAAGACAACAACAACTCAAAGCCAGTACCAAGGTCACCAGAGTATAGTAAACAAGAAGCTGATGAACTTGCAAATACAGCAGGAGATATTCAAGGATCTGTGAAGTACTGAATCAGAGAGCAGCATAGGAATACCTTGGTGAATATCTTCACACAAATACACGCGAAAAATTTCATTAAAGAACCATAGTATAGGAACGAACCGGTAGTATTACTATTATAAATTTCATTCATAAATTGCTAGAGCTTTTGATGACCTTGTACGGATCGCTTTACGATTCATTTTACTTCTCCATAGGCGTAGGTAGCATAAGTTTTAAAATGACTGAACATGTTAAATGTTTTTTCTTAAATATTGTAGAACAGTACACTGATAAGTGAATAAAACAATAGTCTCATACACAATATTTATTGGTTTACACACACACTACCCGTTTTCTTCTTTTAAATGATATCCATTGCAAAAAAAATGCTTATAAACTATAAAAATAACAATGTTTGTTTGTCCGAAAAGCCGTAAAAATATAAGCCCTGTATAATAAATGATGTTATTCGCAAATTCGCCACTTGCTCTTTGGTTGAATCGCAGCACAGCACTGGCCGCCGGATGATATAGTCATCCGAACGATTTTGTAGGTCACAGAGAACTTGGGAGTGTGACGTCACGAGATAACATACTGGTTCGTTCCCATACTCTGAAAGAGTCATGGGACATCGTACCCTGGAACTACTACTCACAGTGTACTAGAATCAGGCTTCGTAACAGGTCGTTCTCTAGTGTAGGTGCAGTGAAGTACATCTGGAGTAATTGCCCGCATTTCGAGACGTATGAGTTCCTTCAAATCATTCACGTTAGTTGGTTTGTTAACGTAAATATAGTACAGGGTGTCCCATTATAGTCTGACTGTTTTTAAGAGCTTATATCTTCGAAACGGTTCTGGATAATAAGATGCGGTTTCCACAGTTAGGTTTAAAATTACCGTGAGTTTTGTTGTGACACATTTATATAAATGGCGTACTTCCGGTTTACTCGCTAGAAAAGTGGCGTATTTTCAGAATACAGTAGATGTAATTTTTTAAATGGGACACTCTGTTAAAATCGGTGCACAGAAAGCGAAGTTAGATAACTTTAACTAGGATACTGTAATGATTTAGATATAAAGTTGGAACTTTATTAGCTAGAGTGAACTGTAAAAAAACAAATAGAAACATGTTTTAAGGCACTCTAAAACAAATGTTCGATGTGTCTTCCTTCTTGGTCTCTACATTTGTGGAATCGAACCAAGTTGTCAAATGCTGCTGTCAGCATTTCAAGAGGAATATTTTCCATTACCTGGGGGCCTATTCTCGAATGTCGAATGACATTTGTCGTATTCGACATATGTCGATAGAAATTGTCGCACAACATTGGCATCTGGGGGCCTATTCTCGAATGTCGAATGACATTTGTCGTATTCGACATATGTCGATAGAAATTGTCGCACAACATTGGCATCTGGCATTCTCAAATGGGTTCGACATCCAAGTCGCATGAGATAAATTTTGTCGAATAACATGAACTGGCAACACCGAAATTTCGATATTATATCGTGTTCCATACCACTTCTTTTGTAAAAGTGTAAAATAATGAAATGATAGTAGTAGTTATATGATCTGTGATGACAGTAATGATTCGGTTATTTGTTAGAATTTAGAATGTACAATGTACTTAATCGAATGTAGAACAAGAATAACAAGATAAACATGGAAAGTGAAACCAAAAAAGATTATTGCACCCAAAACCAAATATGAACATTAATAAATTTAATGCAAGAAAAAGAAATGAGCCTCTTTTATCTGGAAAATTTTCAAGAGATAATGCACTTGCACGATTCCCTTGTACTATTAAGGGTTCTAGAATAATGATTAGCTCTCTAGCTAATTCTTTTGTTAATCTGAACGTTTTAATAAACTTTCTGTCAGATAAAAATGTAAAAGCGCTTCTATATATAATTCTTGATTTTCTAAATTTTCAATAGCAATTAATAAAGCTGCAATTTTCTCTCTACAAAAATTTCTGAGACAAAAGTAGTAGTTATATGATCTGTGATGACAGTAATGATCACAAAACAGTCTAGCTAGACTGTTTTGTGGTAATGATTTGGTTATTTGTTAGAAGTTAGAATGTACAATGTACTTACTCGAATGTAGAACAAGAATAACAAGATAAAAATGGAAAGTGAAACCAAAAAAAATTATTGCACCCAAAACAAAAAACGAAAATTAATAAATTTAATGCACTTGCACGATTCCCTTGTTCTATTAAGGGCTCTAGAATAATGATTAGTTCTCTAGCTAACTCTTTAGTTAATCTGAACGTTTTAATAAACTTTCTGTCAGATAAAAATGTAAAAGCGTTTCTATATATTCTTCGTCTCTCTCGAGGCCGCTGATACATTTCTTGATTTTCTAAGTTTTCAATAGCAATTAATAAAGCTGCCATTTTCTCTCTACAAAAATTTCTGAAACAGAACCTAACAATGTTTTGTGTGTTTTCACTTTTGACATGTATAACGTTAACCTATAAATTTCGCTAGTAATGAAATTCTCACATTCGACATAAATTGTCGACTGCCTTTGACCATTCTACTACAATTTGTCTATCAAAAATTGGCGAAGGCTACATTTGAGAATAAGAATATTCAGATTTTATTCGACAAAGAGGATTTCTCGCATGCGACAAAATATGTCACGGTTTGAGAATAGGGTCCCTGCCGTATGTTATTTTTTAATTCCTCAATAGTATCTAGCAGGCATCGGGTTGTAGACTCTATCTCTCACAAATACTCATACAAAAAAATCTGGAACAGTCAGGTCTGGGGAATTCGGAGGCCATTCTATTGGACCAGTCCTACTAATCCAATTATTTCCAAATTGTTGGTTAACGGATTCTCTTGCTATGTTGGAATAATGGGGTGGAGCCCCGTCTTGTTGAAAGCAAACATTTTGGTTCAAAATACCATCTTGTTCTAACTGGTTCTAACACAATGTGACGTTCTGTCAATGATCGCAATATTTTTGTAATGTGACATATTAACACCTTGATTATTATTTATTAATAAGGTTTCTGAATCATTACAGTGTCCCAGTTAGAGTTATCTAGCTTCGCTTTCTGTGCAATGATTTTAAACTTCAAGGTACCGATAAAAAGTAAAAATATGCGTCTTTCAAGAAATTGCTTAATATACAGGGTGTCCAATTTAAAAAATTACATCTACTGTATTCTGAAAATACGCCACATTTCTAGCGGGTAAACCGGAAGTACTCCATTTATATAAATGTGTCACAACAAAACTCACGGTAATTTTAAACCTAACTGTGGAGACCGCATCTTATTATCTAGAACCGTTTCGAAGATATAAGCTCTTGAAAACAGTCAGAATATAATAAGACACCCAGTATATTAGATAACTCCAGAGGAAAAAGCCAGGGAGAGTTAAAGTCGAGTGATTTTTCACACCTCTTTGACTCTTTGATTCATATCTGAGGGAAAATTGTATACATAAATGCCCTCTATTGCGCTGGAGTTGAAAAAATTGACGTTTACTCTATAAAACTCAATTACGGTAGCCAATTCCAGCCTGGGATATCTTTAGATGCTTTGTTTACAATTTGGCGCTTAATAAGTAAATTATATTTCGGAAAATCTAGCATTACATGAGGAAGTTTTAGATTTTTTTCGAAACTGCAACTTTTGTGTAGAAAATTTCCGTTAGAAAGTCATGCTGCAATGAAAATCGCACAAGAACACCTTCAAACTCAAACAAAATCCCCATTCACGTTATATCGTATATTACAATAGATACCCAAATTTTCTGGCTGGTCGTTGTCTGTTTCCTTATGAAAATATATTGGTGAAAGCATAAAAGAACAAAAACCCTCCGAACCCATTTAATATCTAACGATACTCTCGTTCTTTTCCCCATTTTCATCTTTATTCATGATACCTGAAATCTTTAAAGTAATACGCCAGATACGTAGCCGCGTAATACATTCCGGCAATGGTATTTAAAATGGATTGTGCAGTTCCAATTTGGAATAATCCAAGCTCCTACATTTCCTTTGTAATTTCCCCCAATAGTCTCGGCGTCGGCAGCAAGTTACAGTGTACCTAATCAAATTTGTCTCTGGATTTTTCCACGAAATGATCCCTTTGTTAGTGTGATAATTTGAAATATTCAGCAACTGTGAATATTTGAAATGATGTATCGTTTCCATAAACCAACTGATTAAGTATTAAATAAACTCTATTATTGGATATATATTTATTTATATCGACTCTGTTGTTCGTTATGGAACTTCTCGAGCATGTTTGAAGTTTGCGAACTTTTTTTTTTTGAAGTTAGACGTCTTGAATTCAACTGAAATACAGGCTATAATTCACGATATATTGGAGACTACTCACACGTTTTCTATAAAAATTGGCATAGATGGAGCTAATTTATGGAAAATATTTGGAGTAATATTACAGTTTCCTGTAATATTGTCGTATTTAATACGCGTTACCAATAGATATCGCAGAATAATTATGGTTATTACAGTGATAAAAATGGTTCGTTTGGAACTAAAAAATAACGATTTCTTTTCATTTATACAGTTGAGAGAATATTAAACAATTTAATAGAATTTGGTGGTTTCCAAGCCAAAGTTTAAGAAAGAGACATACAGGGTGTTAGATTCTAACTAACAAAGTTTTCGTTCACTTTCGGTATAACCCGAAGCACAGAGAACAGATACGAAAGCTTGACAGAGAACAGTAAAAAGAGAGAGAGATGGTGGGTGGACATACCCATTTAAATGTCCATCGTCGTTTGTCGCTTCGCGAAATTTCTCAACAGGGTTGTCAATTTGCATAATATTTCCTTCAATTTACGATCATAGGTCAAATATTTTATAAGCATTATTTTTAAGTGTGATAGTTATACAGATACAAATATTTGATAATTAAGTACTTGTTGAAAATCAATTTTATTAACATTGAAAGAATTATACAATTGAAAAGATTATAATGTATAAAAATCATACCATAAGTATATATTTTTTTTTTCACAAACCATATCCTTGGCAACCATGCCCAATAACGGTGACAGCTTGGCTCAGAACGTCAAAATATGCTCAAAATCACTTGTTATCTGTGCTTAATTCATAACGCAATTTTTGTTTGCTTCATTATTTGAAGGTGTTCATCGGCTATATTAATTGTGTTATTTGAATAATCGATTGTGCGTTGTGGTAATATTAACTATAAAAATATGGTGGTATAGACTATTATTCTTATAAAATGAATAAACATCACGGCGGCACACGGCGCAGTGTATTGTTCATACAGAGACTGTCCAAATAAATTTTATTCGGAAAGAAACATCTTTCGATTTCCAAAGGGCGAGAGTATATAATTTAATATCCCGGCCTTTGATATGAGAAATTTTAAAGTTTTTGATATTAACTTTGATTCTACAAATTATTATCAAAATTTCCCTAGCTTAGGTGTATATTGTATTTCCTTTGAAAATAAATAAATTGAGAATTATTTGTACTTTGAAATTCGGTTGATTTTTGTAATTATTTGTGTTATCTAAAAATGTATTTATTAATATTATCTCCCAAGAGTAAGGACTATTTATAACAAATCATAAGATGTACATATAGGTATTAACACGTTCAACGCCATGTGTATCTTTTTCGATACACACTGTCCTATCCAATGTGTATCGAAAAAGATACACATTCGATTATGATTATTGTTTTAATACATGACGCAGTTTTAAAGATTTTGTGGAAACTTCCAAAAAAACTAGATCCGGCACTAGAAATTGTTATTGTCCCCGAGTCAACACTGCAATTTGGTAAGAAATTCAGGAGATATTTTAAACTGGCAACATTGCGGCCATACCGAGTTAAAGATCCAAGGTCATTGAAGACGGAGCTGAAAATAGTTTGTTTTGCAGGGATTTGTATCTGTTCTCTTTATAATCTGTGCCCGAAGTGACATGCATGACCAAATGTTTTAGATAAATTGGCCAACGGTTTGCCATGTATGCCGTTGAGTGAAGTCAACGTTAATGCTAATTTTCATAGAAATCGGGTAGATAGTCTCCAATATACAGATAGTGTATTGTCGTCATGAGACAGCCTGTATAATTTTATAAAATATGTTGTGAAACGGCAATAAAGTATTCAAATAAAGGGACAAAAGTCGAATAAAATAATTCAATTAAAATGTTATTACAATTTCAATCAAAATCTATTTAGTTAAATAACAGCGAGTGAGGCATATATAACGCGAGATTGATTTTTCAACAGATACAAGCTCGAAATGTAAATTTTTATAATTGAAATATTATTATGTGAAATGAATAAAAATAAATTGACCAGATTTAATCATGGCGATTTTAAAATCAACGAAGAGTTACACCAATCAATAATTAGGATTCAGTTTGTTGCAATTTGTGTTTATTTTCATTTGTCGGAATACTGTTGAATAAACATGTTTTTTGGAAACAGCGTGCAAAATAATCAAATGGAAAATTATTTTTGTACCTCTAAAACATTACTGCTGATTTCAGGTATTTTTGTTAATAAAATATAAATATTTAAATATTTTATTTGCTACGTTCATATAAGTAGAAGTATTTTGTTATAAAAATACATTAAAATCGGTTCCTAAATAGCCGAAAGTCGTAAATAATTATTTCCTCAAGCCTTTAAATTCAAGATGTCACAAGATTACCTACAACTTTTCCGAAGATCTCAGCAGATTATCTTGAAATGTAGTAGAAGGAAGTTTTATGAAAGTGGGATGTCATAATATTTTTGATAAATTGAAAAATAAACATTTTTTGATAATTTTGGAGGGATCCAGGGCCTGAAGAGGTGGTCTTAGGCTGCGATCAGAGTATCGGGAAGTTCGAAAATCACTTGACAAATTTCGAAAATAATTAACAATTTAGTAATAAGAAAAGTGATAAAAAGGAAAAATTATTAAACTGAATCCCAATGCACAAAACATATGGAGAGTAGCAGACTGCTGGTGGATACTGAATATCAAAGTATGTGACCGGATATAAAATCTCCAGCAATTAACTACGTCCTTGATCGCAATTCATTGATTAATGTGGGTAGAGACTGGAGAAAATACATAAAATAATTCTTTTAGACAGCCAAGTGGCTTTAGAAGCACTAAGCTGCTACCGTATAACGTTACGTCTAAAATAGTAAAAAAATTCTCGTGTGTGATATAGTGTCTTTGGTCTGAGCCGCTTTGGTTCAAATGGCAATAAAAAGGCAGATTTATTTGCAAGGGGGGTGCCGTTGCTGTTTCTGTCGGATCAGAACCTTTTTCTAACAAAAATTATACCTGGACTGCAAAAACAGTCTTAGACTAATGACATAACATAGTAGGACTCATTTATCATTGAATACCTCAGGCTAGTCAGGTCTTCGCAATAGCACAGTGTACTGAGGTTTCCTCACCTTCTTGGTAAAACCTGCATTTAGTTGTGTCTGCCCATTTATTCTTGTGTTTAATGAGTCTACAATACCCTGTCAGGAGCCCAACTAGAATTAGTGATGAGCAAAATTGGTCTTGTTCTTGCTGTCTTGGTCTTGGTCTTGCGAAAAAGCAAGACCAAGACCGAGACCAAAACCATTCTTCGACTCGCAAGACCAAGACCAAGACAGAATGAACAAGAACAAGACTAATACCAAGAACGACTATGCAAGACCAAGACTAAATACGCAAGACTCGTCCAAAAATTCTTTTCACAGTAACCATATGAGATAAAATATTTGTAACAGCGTCAACATATGCTTTTCTTGGAACAATATAAGTTGGCATGTCGAGTTGTCAGTTTTCTTTACTAGATTTTAACGATAAACATAAAAAAACAAAGGAATCACTGTTTAAAAAAAAGGGATCTACAAAAATGTCTTTGTCCCAATGTCTGGTTAACACATGGCTAAAATCCAAAGGAAAATTACTTATTTTTCAATATTTTCATTTTTCTCAAGGATTTTTTTTGCTAAAAGGTCAATTTATGCGTTGGAGAAGGGTAGGTTCTTGAGTTTTCATAAATATATTTTGAACTAGAGAATCATTCTCTTGACAAGTTGTAACAAGCTCATATCGCGACGTACATGATAAAGTTTCTGTATTTAAGACGATTTGTGACAAAATGTTTTGAAAGATGTTCGTTAAGAAATTATGGCAAGACCAAGACTAAAACCAAGACCAAACAAAATACAGCAAGACCAAGACCAAGACCAAGACCAAGACCGAGACCAGACAGATTTGAGCAAGACGAAGACCAAGACTGAATAAGCAAGACCAAGACCAAGACCGAGACTGTTCGAGTCTTGGTCTTGGTCTTGCTTCGCTCATCACTAACTAGAATCCTGATTGATTTCCTATTGGCTCAGTGAATGCTCCATGAATTTTGGCGAGGTCCACTTGATGAACTGATTGGCCTGTGTCTATTTTTGCGCTTTGCTTCACTATTCTCGAGACTGCTTTTTTGTCCCAGTACTGCCATTTTTGTTTTTTGTAGCCGACTCGCTATGTCACAGAAAGGCTGTGAGCCAATTGTAGTACAGCATGCTCCATCTCAGGCTAGTGAGTCTGCCTCTTAATTGCCCTTGTGATCAGCATGCATGACCTACGTTGTTTAACCGTCCTTTAAGAAGACCACTGTAGTTTTAAGCAGCGTATGGTAAGATTCAGACTGTTGGAAGATTGGACTTTTATTGGGAAGTTTCCTTCTTTTTCGCTTACTGATATATTTGCGGAAAACAGCTTATATTATTTGCAGATTTCTGTAGAGGATCTTCAATTTTTTTCAACCTAACCATTTCGAATAGACCTTTTTAACGGAAGACATCTTGTGGTTGCGGCGACCTTTGTCCACCTATAGATTTATATAGGAACTAATAGAAGCTAACTGTAATATTAAATGGGAACTGTAACTTGGGACTTGGACAGCTGTGCCTAAACTTACAGCAACGGTATATTTCTTCTCTTTTTTTAGGGACTCGTCCAGGGAATAAATACAATTTATACTTTTATTTTTCTGGAAGAAATATAACGTTGCCGTAATCTTAGGTACACCTGTCCAAGCTCCAAGTTACAGTTTCCATTTAATATTACAGTTAGCTTCTATTAGTTCCTATATAAATCTATAGGTGGAGAACGGTCGCTGCAACCACAAGATGTCTTCCGTTAAAAAGGTGTATTGGATGAGATCTTCACCAATATTTTCATACAAATGGCAGTTACATGCTGAGCAGACTGAAATGACTGGACAATCATTCAATAAAGTATCAGTTCCAGCAAATAAAAATGATGAAACAATAGTCTTGCAAAATATATGTACCTATGTTGATAGTTTAGCAGTCTTTTCTCAACTCATATAAAACAATCAATATATGAATGATTTTAATTGATGGTAAGTTGACATAGACAAACAAACATACCGTATCGCGTTTTTACCGAAATCATACATCGACATCAAAACAACCATAGCTTCAAAACGAAACGTCGGATAGGACTTGATTGAAATAGAATGTCCTGTATATTCTATGCTGCACCGCTGTCACCCTGATTTGTACGTTTTACAAATAAAATTGTATCAGTAATTGGGGATATTAAAATAAAAAACCCAAAGTGAAAATTCATTGTTGTCTAAATAATTTACAGTTGAATTACGTTAAACATTTTGCTTTGGGGAACAACAATAACATAACATCGATTTGTACAAATTTAACACGGGTCAAAATGAATAAACCTTTTGTTTTAAGCAAGCGAATATATTTACACAAACGTATTGACGCTCTGTGAGGTGTCTATTTCATTTAGCGCGGTTCCACTTTGACTTGAACATTCATTTGACTTGAAGATTCATCTGATAGTTTCCCATATTGTCTCAACCCTAACAATTATCAGATCTCCTCTTTCTTACGGCGTTGCCTATTCCTTTCAATATTACATTGATGCAGATACCACAAAAGGGTTTCGGTTCCCAAATAGTGATGAGCAAAGCAAGAACCAATACCAATGCCAAGACAGTGTTAGTAATGGTCTTGGTTTCACTTGTTCGCTTGCACAAATACTTGTAGTCTTGGTCTTGATCTTTCACATTCAATCTTCGTTTCAAATAGTTTGTTACTTACTACTCACGTTGTTTTGGAAAATTTTCGAGCCTTTTGATAGGTGTAAATGATCAATAACAGATATTCTCATATATCCCATTCACAGTGAATGTTGTAATTTTTAGTTTAGTTTTGCTCTTAGGTCTTGGTCACGCGTTATCAGTCTTGGTTTTGGTCTTGCTGTTGTTTATTCGGTCTTGGACTTGCTGATGCTGGTGTATGTATGATCTTGGTCATGCAAAATCACAAGACCAATTCATAAACTGCAAGATCAAGACAGATTTTGCTCATCACTACTTCTAAGAGGGCGTACCAGTCCTTCTCTCTACCAGTTTATTTGCTTTTTCATTTCCCTCCACACCAATGTATCTTGGAGCCCACATTAAGGTGACGATGTAGTTTTTGCCTAGCTCATTGTTTATTTACAGGCATTTCCTTACCACTTTAAAACTTATTACACAAAAGCTTCGCTTTTTAATGGCTGCGAGTATCCATTATGGTTTTATACCAGTAGAGCAATTATTGCTGCAATCGATGCTGTTGTTCTAAAACATTTCAGAATGCAGTAATACTGCTAAACAATATAACAGAGAGAAGTGTAGATATTCAAGATTGGTGGAAATATTGGTTTTCCGCTGACACACAGCTCCTTTTATTGTTCTAGAGCATAATCGCCTGTATACTGTTAAATGGCATTCTACCCAATTTTGGTAATTATATTGGTATCCGATTCCTTCTTGTTCCTATATTCTGCGATTAATGTATTCAAGATACTTATACTTTCTTGGTTTTTTATGTTTCACATATTTCACAGAGGTGGTTGTAGGATTGCAGCTTGTAGAGAAATACTGAATGAAAATGTGAACAACTGTTTTTTGACATCATTAATTGTTTTGGAGATATCACAAAGTCAGAGGTCGACAAAAATGTTATTAAAACTGAAATCCTTGAAATAATGCGTTATTTAACGTCGAAAGAGAATACATATTCCATCTAGAAGCTCTTATAACTATATATATGGAGAAAATCCCAAATTAGAGCAGTCATTTTGTGTGTAATTTCAATTTAATTTTGTTCTCCAATTCCACTCGTTATTTTGAATCTATAACAGTAATTAACTCCACAGGCACAAAGATGCAGTGATTACTGAAGCGTAGATAGATGAAAAATTATGGTTTGCGAGTATCAAGTTTTTGTCTAAAGTTAACAGAAAATCGATTGATCACCAACACAACGTTAACAAAAGCCTCATTAAACGCGGGTTTTCAGCAGATATGAAGATTAATATTATTATGAGAAAATGACGCTCGTCTTTTTCATTTAAGTGACTTTCATGAAGGGCGATCATTGTGCTTTGATATTTCAACAGAAAAAAAGTGTCGATCTAAATCTGATAAATTTACTTCAGTAGCTACAAAAAAAAAACGCGATTTTGACAGAAAATAAAAAAAAAAACTTCATAAAAATCGTGTAATAAAAGGTAAATATTCCATAATTCTTTCAAAATAGTAATATGAGTAGATTTCACAAAGTAAGGGTCCAGGCAGTAGATTCAATCATCCTCGGCACTAAGCTTCTCATGTATTTCATTCCAGATGGCTTCCCATCGCCTGATACAAGAAGCCGCACATTTGCCAGGCAATGGCACTCCTCCAGGTGAAAGATTTTGCACATGGCTCCGTGTGTCAATCGCATTTCATCTTAGCTCATTAGGTTTGCCGTAAATAGTGGGAAATGTGTTTCTCCCATCACTGACCTCGTGAGATTACCCACTGGCCATACACGGCAGAATTGTTCCTGTTCATTGAATGGCATTGATAATACTTGTCCGGTCTTATTAGAATACAATTCTAATACTGCTAAGATCACAATAAGGAAGTATTATTACTGTTTCCTGTATCTCTCTCTACTATAATTAAGAGTAATCTAAAAAACTTGGAAAATAAAGACCATCATTTAAATTTCTCTGATCAGCAGAACGCAAACTTCTCAGATCGGAAAAACATGAATTTTCCAAATAAAACTAAAATCAAACATGTCATTAATAAAATTTCTGACGGCGATTTGACATCCGCAATAAAAATCCTACTAGCTTCAGATGATAGTTTTGTTGATGTCAGTGCAGCCACTTTAACAGAATTAAAATCGAAACATCCTTTAGAGAAACTTAATAGTACGTTCCCTACTTTGAGTTCGGAACCTGTTCCAATTCTTATAACAGAAGATTTTGTCAGTAACGCAATAAACTCTTTTAAAACAAGTTCTGCTGGTGGCATAGA
>CAJUYG010003864.1:19109-34957 GCA_910591675.1 Galerucella calmariensis | reverse complement strand
TAGCGAATTTCGGTAACAACATGATATTAATTTTTTTTATGTTAATTTTTGCATTAAATTTAAAAACAATAACATTTTTGAATAGAGAATGAAGAGACCTTTCAAATGATATATCACAAGCCTATACTTCCCATTTAAAAAATTGGGGGTTGTACCTGTCATTCTAAGGGGGTTGAAGGTAGGGGTTGCATTTTCACGTTAAAGAATGTCAAGTTATAATTTAAATTTGACGTGTTTCGGGACTTTTTATAAATATGTACAGTAACCGAAACAATGAATTTATTCCATTTGGCTTTTACACACTGTATAATAACTCAAGTGGTTGCGCCTTTTGAATTAAATAATCCAATGGAAACTTCTCAAGTTCTTCTTCATTAAACTGATATAATCGTCGCTTATATAGCCAATGGTCCTTCATTGGACAAATACATATTTCTAGATGCTGATTATTCATTGTTTTATTTAATTCACTTTAGAAGTTTATCACATACTGTTTAGATTCAATTATTTTTTCAACGTTTATAATTTTCAATTTTAGAGTGGGGGAATATAATTTAAAATAATTTAATTTTTTTTCAGATTTCAACCAGAAAATATCTTTTAATTATTCTAATAGCGATCGTAATAGAATCACAAAATGGTTCATATTAACCAATTGCAAGATAATATATTTTTGGGAGAACGACAATTATCTCTAAATCCATATAAAACAAAATATGTTATGATTGGCTTATCACCCTATTTAAATTATGATCCATGTGTTGGAATATTTGGAACCAAAAATACCTATTTTATATTCAGTCCACAGGAATGGAACATTTTTTTATCGTGTAGAAATGATATTGATGACTTTTTATTTAGATCAACAAACAATAAGAATATGGAACCGTTAGATATGGGTAAATTTGATTTAATGTTTAAACGATTATCATTTGGGAATGTTGTGAAAATTTATAAGGGTGATTCTTCTATTTATCTAAGAGCTGATACTACTTCAATGTTATGGAAAATGTTACCACTCATTGAAAATAGATTAACAGACTTGAAAAATTTACAATTTGCTAGTTCACTAAAAATTTTACAAATGGGAATAAAAGATTCCACCACTGATCCAGTAACTACAGCCTTGAATATAATTGAACCATTAAAACATTTAAATAATGAGACATACGCTATCGCATTAGAAGTAATATATAGATATCCTCAGTTACTTAAAGATGAAGATTTACAGCTATGAAATATGAAGAATAGACAACATACAATAGAAGTAAAGAAAACTATTCACTTTGATGAAACAAGAAATAAAATTCATTTATTAGTTACTTGGAAATATGCATATCAACAAGCGAGACAAGGATCATTATGGATCATTGCCGCATGTGACCGACTACGGTTTATGCAACGAATTATTAAAATTTCCAAAATTATAGATCCAATATTAGATATAAAACATAGATGTAAGGTTTATGATAAAATTAAGAATTTAAATGTGTAAATAAATTGTTAATCAGTTTATATAATTTTATTTAACATTAAAAATAATAATTTTAAACAATGCTATTTTTATTTATCCATGATTTAGAATCCATCCCAAGCCATTTTACTAATAACCGATCACCTTTTCGTTTTAAAACCCTCTCTATTAAATACACATCAGGATATTTAACTTTTTGCAATTCCTCCCTGTAAAATCCTCCTTGTATTTCTTCGTTCTTATCATCTTCCAGTATGTAAGTTGTTGGATTAGTAAGTTTCACCTTCTTTATTTTGAAAACTTCAGCAGTCCAATTTGGAGTATAACCCTTCTTAAAGACATGTCTATACTAGCTAATTCGAACAAAATCTCCTTTTTTAAAATTTGATGATCTTGGATCAATAGTTTTTAGGTGATTATATGCAGTAATATACTTTGCATTTTTCTCATTTATTTCACTGGGAATGGCACCTGTAGTGGAATGTCTTGTATTATTATATTTGTTGATAATATTGGGTAGAGTCGTTAACCATTTGTAAGATCCTTGCATGCTAAACTGTTTCCATAGCATAGATTTTAGAGTACGAATTACTCGCTCTGCTATACTTGCTTTTAAATTGGAGAATGTGCTGTAATGGTTAATACCATATTTTTTCATAAGCTCTTGAAAATTCTTATTATAAAATTCAGTTCCGTTGTCAGTTTGAAGATTTTTAGGTGGAACATTCATTTGGTCTAGGATATGCTTCATAGCTAATGTGATTTCTTTACCTGTTTTTCTTTTAATCGCCTCAGCCCACACATATTTACTGAAAGCATTGATTACAACTAGGATATAATTGTAGCCCCTATTAGTTTTTGAATAGGGAGTCATAATAGCCAAATCAGCTTGTATCAAATCATCTAATCCTTCAATTACAACATGTCTTCTTCTATAATTGATTCTTGCCGGTTTATGTAATTCATTCACAACTTGTGCTTTACTCATCTTTCACTATTCGACACTGCACTATGAATTCAATGCAAATAGAAGAAGGTGTACCCAATTTAAATAGGATTTTATCACCTTTCTTAAAATTATTACCACTAATTTCATTGAATTTGAATGATATACCATTAACTAAAACCTCTCCATCTGCAGCATAATGTCGAACTTGAATAATTTTAGCATCGTAGGGGAAAAGAAAATTTGTACCTGCATTATCCAACACATAATAATCTTTATTTAAACTGGTTTTCTTTTCACCTTTCAATCGAATAATGTTTTCAACATGATAATCAAAAGAGTCACAAATATAAAATTGTGCACTTAATTTTGGAACTGACGACGACGATGACGATGATTGTAAATAGTGTTGATTGAATTTATTAAGAGGCATTGTTGAAATGATGCATTTTGTTTGAAAAGTACTATATTTATGTAGAGCTCACCAGAGGACATTCTAACACAAGTTCAATATATGGATAATAATTTTTTTCTTTACCTATACCAATTGAAATCTTTTCACCCTTTATTATGGATTGCTGGTTGAGAACACTCAAATTTTGATATTTATTTTTATAAAATATCAATACTTTAGTTGGTGGTTTGTTGCTATTGATATTAACCACTTTTCCACTTACTGGAAAAGTATATTCAGTATTATTATTATTTAATACATAGTTTAATGAACTAACATTTTTATCTATATTTCCGCTAATATTAATAATTGCTAAACTTTGAATGTCTGCAGGTTGACAAATATAGAATGGTGATTGTGGTAGTACCTCATCATTGGAATGTGTGATGAGATAATGTTGATTAAACTTGTTTAACGGCATATCTACTAATGTGAATATAATCCATCTATTTATGCTATTATACCACCTTCTCTTAGTTCTTCAACAATAGACACTATTTCATTTTGGTGAGCATTATTACCAGCTTGTTTTGAAGCTACAAGTAAGCGTAATCTATCAATCAATTCATTGAAATCATCAAAATATTTATAATCAATAGGATTTTGGGAATATCGCATCATTGTTAAACCTTTCCCACCCTTCAGTTTTGCTGCTATTTGTCTTGTAGTCATAGTGGGAACTGAAAAGGCTCGTTCTCTTTGTGCAACAAGAGGAATTCCTAGGAAAGGTTGAATAGCGTTAGTGAATTTATTTTTTAATTTTGCGGGAATTCTCCGTTTTGGTAATTTTCTATTATTTTTTGTGTATAGGGCATTAGTTCTCTCTAAAATGTCAACATATTCCTTAGCATCATTTTTAGTAAAAATGTGTGGGTCTGTTTTGAATAACAGTTCATACAGACCTGGAGTACCCTTGTAGGTAATACCTTGTATTTTTAAATCAGGTCCGATAAAGTCAATTGGAGAATCACCAATAGAGAATTTTTCTAGCTGCAAATCATGATAGACTCCAAGAGTATTATCAAATTGTCCTTCGGTGTCAGCAATACCTTCCCTTATGTACACTCTAGGTAAGGGATTTTCAAACTGTTCGTAATATTGCTGGATACCTTGGTCGTTGGTCATTCGACTGAGGTCACGGATACTTTCATCCATAAATCTACTAATATTTTCATCACTACTGTACCCTAAAGTTTTATTTGGCTCAAACGCATCATCATCATCATCATCATCATCATTTGTATTAGAACTGAAAACATCCTCTTTGGGTGAATCGAAAGCAAGTGCATAATGGGAAGGATTTGGTTGATATTTTGAACTTGATAGGCGGGATTCTTTTTTTGGTGATGGTTCTTGTTTAATCAATTCTTGTTTCTCGATAGTTGATATTAGTTGTTTTAGCGGTTGAGTAATGGGCTCATAGGTTTGTTCCAGTCGTGATTGAGATTGGTTTATGTTTCGCTTCAAACTTTTATACTTTTTTCGAAGCGCCTGCCTAGCTTTAACCAGTCGTTGAGTTAGTTTAGGATTCATGCTGGATTTGAAATTGACTATATATACTTTTCTCCTTATATATGAATGTATCCATCAAATCCTTTCCTATAACGACCACCAGATGCTATTTCAGAATCTTTATCGATAGTGAGAAATCCAAACTTTTCCCCAAAACAGTATGAACAAATGTTTAAATTTTTGAAATGACATGTCAATATTAACATGATCATCATAGATGTGTCTTAAGTTGGTGAAATCTTGTTGAAAAATTATCAGGAGATTGGCATTATCTCGAATTAATTGTTTTGGTATAGCCGAATAAGTTTGACTTAAATAAAAACAATCTGTAGATTTATGTCTACCAAAACAAAAGTAACTTTGAATGGGTTTTTGATCGCAGGAAGCCACTACATCATCAAATATAATAATTGAATTAGTCTTTATGGCATCTGGAGTAATTATATCATCAGAATTGTTGAATTCCTCATATCCAATCTCTTTCATGGGTTGAATTAAATTACGTAAATATGCATATTTTGGTTGATGTAAACTCTTGGAATATACGTATAAATTTTCAAATCTCAAACCATTAGGATGATCTATTAAGGATAACATAGCATTAGTTTTACCACAACCACTGGGACCGATGATTAATGCTCGTTTAGAGTCTCCACCAAATAAATATCCATGTTTACCTGCAGTACGTTGTTGTTCACAGCTCAAATCATAATTTTCAACAGGTAAAGCTATAAAATGTTTCGCAATCTTCATCTTATATAGTCAACAACACTGAGAGTATTTATAGGGTGATCAGAGTATATATAGATAGAGAACTATGGTTAAACGTAAACAGTTACAATCAAGTCGTCGTCGTCGTCATCACAAAGGTGGAGATTTAGTTTCGTTAATTAATAAACTTCCATTTGAACTTCATTTACCTGGTGGATACGAATATTGTGGACCAAACACAAAACTAGAACAAAGACTACAACGAAATGATAAGGGAATTAATCTTTTAGATCAAGCTTGTAAAGAACACGATATAGCATACGCAAAAAATAATAATCTACAGGAAAGATATAAAGCGGATCAGATATTGGAGGATAAAGCTTGGAAACGAGTTAAATCCCAGGACGCTACATTAGGTGAAAAAGTAGCTTCATTGTTTGTTACTGCAGTCATGAAAGGAAAACGTAAACTTGGTATGGGTATAGGAATTAAAAAAAGTCGTCGTGGTGGTAAGAAAAAACCTAAAAAACGTATAATTCAAACACCGACGAGAATAGGTGGATTTTTACCATTAATATTACCACTGTTGGGTGCATTAGGAGCTCTAGGAGGTGGAGCAGCTGGAATTGCAAAGGCAGTAAATGATGCAAAGTATAACAATCAACAATTAACTGAACAAAAACGACATGATATGGCTATGGAATTGAAAGAGGGAAAAGGTTTGAAAAAAAAACATCAAAAAAAGCCAAGAAGACATAAAGGAAAAGGTCTTTATCTAAGACCATACAAAGGAGAAGGAACAACAAAAAACTGAAATTGCCCCATCGTGGGCTTACCGATAAAGATCTGTGGAAATATGTTAAAATATTGAAAATACCTTTTTTTAGGGGAGTTTTCATGAGAGATACTTTACCGAAGAAAATTCATAAACATGAATGTGGTATTTTGAATATAGATACAGTTAGAGGAGATGGAACACATTGGACATCATACATAAAATCAGACAAGGAAATTATTTACTTTGATAGTTATGGAAATTTACCTCCACCAATGGAATTGATTAGGTATTTTCATAGTAACGGTCCAGTATATATAACATACAATTATGATAGACTACAGAACAATTCGTATAGTTGTGGTCATCACTCACTTCAATTCATACATAAATATTTCAATCATATTTAAACACTTATTTAGTTGAAATGTCATTTTCTGTTACACTTAGTGGTGCATCATCTATTCTTAATTATAATTTCAATCCTCCCATTTACTTGGATGATAAATATGACTATGAAGTTGGTTTAGTTAATTTCAATAGTTTCAATACAATACCAAATATTGATGAAACTAACAATAGATTCATTTTTGGAGGTCCTACTATATATGATACAATAATTATACCTAAAGGTGCTTATGAACTTAATGAAATAATTCAATATATTAAACAACACATGCTTATAGTAGCATCAGATTCAACAATTGACATAGTCCCAAATCTAAACACATCTCACGTATCAATTTCTAGTAATAAGACAATTTCATTCTTAACTGATGACTCAATTGGTAAAGTATTTGGATTTGGAAAAGTTTTGTTAACTCCCAATGAGATACACACCTCTACAAAACCTATAAATATTTTACAAGTTAATTCTATTGGAATAGATTGTGACATTGCTGTTGTATCATATCTCAATGGACATCCTGTTCACATTATCCATCAATTTTTTCCTACTGTTCCTAGTGGCTATAAAATAGTTGAATCTCCTCAAAATATCTTGTATTATCCTGTAAGTGTTAAAACAATTAACAACATAACAGTAAAAATTATTGATCAGAGTGGTAACGTTATAAATTTTCAAGACGAGGAGATTACTATTACTTTACATATTCGACAACAAAAATGGTCTTAAAATTTTCCCATCCATATGCTGAAAAAAACTATAAAAGATTGATGAGTAAACCGTCTACAATTAGTTTGTGTGAGAGAATAGCCGTTATAACGCCTAAAAATAAACGTTTTTTAAAATCACTCGGTTTTAAGTTATTAATATAAATGGATATATTACAAGTCACTGATGAGCCCTTCAATGACATGGCTGTGGAGGATTATGAATATCACACATACCAACCATATATTACCGGAAAGTTGAATTATAATGATGAGATTCGTATTGTAGTGCAAGATTTAGATTGTATAACATATCCGGCTGACAGTTATCTTGAGATTACGGGGAAAATTTTAACTGAAACCAACACAGTACCTACAAAATTGAAATTCATCAATAATGCAATAGCTTTTTTATTCCGTGAAATTCGATATGAACTGAACGGTGTTGTAGTTGATTCAGTAAGAGATATTGGCCTTGTTTCAACAATGAAAAATTATTTATCTTATAATTCAAATGAAAGTATTTTTTCTAAATAGTTCTGGATGGTTTCCTAAGGAAGACGTCAAGTTGTCAGACAAACATGGAAATTTTAACGTGTGTATACCCTTGAAATTATGGTCAGGATTCTTTGAAGATTTCAATAAAATAATCTTAAACATGAAACAAGAGTTAATATTGGTGAGATCTAATGATGATAGAGACTCAGTCACACATACAGATGAAACGGAAAAAACCTAAAATTGAATTAACTCACATCAGTTGGAGAATTCCTCACGTGAAACCGAATATAAAACATGAATTACATCTAAACAAAATTATTCAAAGTAACCAGGAACTACCGATAAAATTCAGATCTTGGCAATTGATTGAGTATCCCAGCTTACCGAAAACGTCTCGCCACACTTGGGCCGTAAAAACTAGTACAAAAGTAGAGACACCTAGACACATTGTAATTGGATTTCAAAATAATGGTAGGGGTAACATAAAAGAAAATATGAGTCATTTTAAACATCTGAATTTGAAAAATATTAAGGTATTTCTCAATTCTGAGAAGTATCCATACAATGATTTACTTTTAGATTTTACAAACAATAGTTTTGCTACGTTATATAAAATGTTTGCTGATTTTCAAACTTCTTATTATAGCCGTTTGAACAGTGAACCTATTTTCACACCTGACGAATTTAGAGATACAGCTCCCTTAATTCATATAGATTGCTCAAGGCAGAAGGAACTAATACAGTCTGGATCTGTAGTTCTTCGTATAGAATTTGAGTTAAATGCTCCCATTACGAGTGATATTTCTGCATATTGTTTGATCTTTCATGAAAAACAATTTTCCTATAATCCATTAACTAAAATTGTTAAGCAATACTGATGTGGAAAAAACATAGCGCGCATGATTGACATGCAATATAAAAGTAGGGTTACTACATATTCTTCATTAAATATGAATACCCATGAGTATCAAATTGCTCTTAGTCAGTTTCTTTTTAAATTAACACGTCTCAAACGTGACATAAAATATTATGAACAATATAAAGGTGCGGTAACTAAATTGCAACAATTACAAATATGAAAGTTGTTTTAGATGTTCAAGGTTTTAAGATTGAAAATAATAAATTTATCGTTGAAGAATTTGCAGCATATGATGGTCATCAAGTATGTCACTATATTTTCAAATCACCATTTCCTCTACATATGTTACCTCCAGACTTACATAGACAAGCAACTTGGTTAATGAAAAATCATCATGGAATCGATTGGAATAGTGGTTATACACATTTACACAAATTCAAAAATATCGTAAAAGACATTACTGAAAATGCTGACATGGTTTTCGTGAAAGGAAAAGAAAAGGCTAATTTCATTCAAAAATATTCCTCCGCACCTGTATATGAATTAGATGAAGATCCACCATTAGCAGCCTCGACACCAAAATGTTTTTATCATAAGATTAATCCATCTATTTGCGCTTTAAAAAATGCTTATACATTATATGAACATTTTATAATGGATGAAAAATAAAAGAATATTATTTAATTAACTTGTTTTATTTACTACAAAACGTTGAGTAAAACTTATATTGTGCAAATACTCTTACCATTTTAAGTAAGGTATATATTACAATAATAATTAATAAAATCAATATTATATATGTTAAAATGTACAATTTATCAACTTTTTCGCTTATGTTTGTCTTGTCCATAGGAATATCATCTATAATCACATTCTGCCATTGGGTTTGATCACCTTCAGAATTGTCATTAAATATTATTTTTAATTTGTAACTAAAATATGATAAATTCGTTTCTGGAATTTCAATATGGTATACAGAGAGGTGACCATTATTTGTTTTTGTTATACTTAACAAACTCCATGTTGTTCGATTACAGTCTTCTCTTGTATTCTTCATATCAAAACATATTGCAACATGTTTTGCATTATCTGGTACATTTGTGTACAGCATATTATTTGAAACGGCAACCAAAATAATAAAGTTTAAATTTAAGGAAGTCATTCTATTCAGATTTATATTACCTTCTTCTTATACTGAGGATGTTGTAAGACTGACGGTCTTATAATTATTTTCTTCTAATATTCTAGTCTCGTTGTCGTGGAGGTAAAAAATATCCGCAATATATCTCTTTTTTATCTAATGGGTCTAATTCACGAAACCAATTACTATCTATGTATTCGGGAAATTTTCTAAGTGGTCTTGTTTGATAACATTCAGCTGTACACAAACCAATTATTAATTTTTGTTTACAACTCCAAATTTTTTCAAGTTTAAAAGTTTTACGTAACACTTTTCTACAAACTAAACAAACTATTGTTTCAAAAATTCTACACTTAGGTGGATCAAATAGATTATTCATTCTGCAAACTATTATACTAACATTTTTCAACAATATGTTTACAATTTCAATGATTTCCTTCACTGGATTTTTAATAACAGGATGGTTATAGCAAAGTATAATATGTATCATAGACTATCCCATTGAAAATATATTCATTCATATATAATTAATGTATTATCACCTTATAGATTTTTTTTAAAAACTAATAAACTATCTAAAATGACCTCAATAATAATTGCATACCTATTGCGTAAGACTCCGGACTGCATTAATTGCATACCTATTGCGTAAGACTCCGGACTGCATTAGTTGCCTCTGGCGGATTTTTAATAAGAAAGGATTCCTATTGAAAATATATTCATAATTAATATTCACCATATACTGAGTGTTAGGAAATTCATATTTTTTATTTAACATATTAAAGGTAGATTAAAAATAATATCATTTGGAGTAATTGGTTAAGGTTATTCAAACGATACATCGTTTTGAAAATTCTATTCATTAACTTTCATATGAAGATTAAAATTGATCAAAGATACTAATATTAGACGTGTTATAATAAAACTGGACAATGTCACCTGATTTTTTCAATGTACTCCAATGATACACTCTATATATGTGAGACGTATCTAGATACCATTTTCAACGATATATGTCACTTCTCTTTGTACTCTAATCATATACCTATGTAACAATATACCTATGTAGACTTAAGTCTATTTACAAACCATGCACTCATTTTTATACCTTTATTTTAATCCAACACTTATGAGAGCGAATAGCTATGTTCGTTAGACGCTTTGTTTCAGACGCGAAGGTTGATGGTTCGTGTCCGGACTCTGGTGGAAATTTTTTCAAAGTGGTCATTTGGGTGGGCCAATGGGGGATGGGTCAATGGGGGATCTTAAATATTTAGGATGGATATTTGGGGATCCTTAATATTTGTGGGTGGGCCAATGGTCCTCTGGGGATCCCTAACATTTGTTGGTGGATATTTGGGTGGTCCTTTCACTGGGGATCCATGGGATGGGTCAATAGGTGGGGATGAATGGGGGTAGAATTTGTACACTAGACGTTAATGCCTTTTAGACGAGATGTCGTATGCTATGATTGGTTTAGTAGGAGGGGTGGTGTGAGGGGGGATGAAGGGGGGTTGTTAGAATTTTTTCACTATTTTATTCGTCACCCCTATGACGTCACCTATCCAATAACGTAGCACATGCGCAGATTGAGATTTACCCCCACTCCAAAATGATCCAAATTTGCCAGAACGAACCTTAGATTTTCTTATGGAGTTTACCATGTTAAAATCTCGATTTTGGTCCAGAACTGTCATAGCATAATTACTGTTGTTGGTGTCTTCCAAAAATGGCTCCACGATCGATCGTTTCGCACTGGAAATTATTTCTTGCCCTTGTGACACTATTAAAGTTTATATTTATGTTTGCGAATACACTAAGTTTAGCAAATTTATGCGGTTTGTCAAAATTTATATTTAAGAAAATTACGAATAGAAACGAGGTGTTTCCTTTAATACAGCGGGTTTAACAATGATAAAACCAGTCTCTTATCAAAAGAAGGTACTTAATGGTTCTGAAACTGATATAGCATTTTATACGAAATTAAGCCATGAGCGGCTCGTCGAATTTAATGAAATAAGAGGGCGGCGCGAACAGGGATTGACATCAATACTGTAATAGCTGTGGGGAATTGGTGATTCCCGTTTAATTAAGAGAGGAATATAATGAACAGTCAAGTGAACATGTATGTAATTGGGGTTAAACAAATTTTTATTGAGCTAGAGAGAGCTGACTGCTTTTACAGTGACCAACCGCGGTCTTTTTCAATTTAAGAGACTACCATTTGGTCTTCATTCAGCTCCTGCTACTTGGCAAAGACTGATAGATCAGGTGTTAGGCGTGGATAGGGAAAACCACACCTTTGTTTATTCAGATGACATCATCGTATTCACAGCGCAGGACTTACGTTGAATCGTGAAAAATGTTAAGTTTGTTGCTCAGAACTTCATTATCTGGGTTATGTAGTTGATGAGAATGGCTTAGCTGTAGATCCAGGGAAAGTTGACGCTATTTTAAACATCCCAACGTCTCGTTATGTGTCAGATGTGCGCAGGATAGTGGGTTTAGCCTCTTGGTATAGACGATTTATTCCATCATTTTCAATTCTAGTTTCCCCATTGACTCAGCTCACTCAAAAGAACAGACAATTTTTTTGGAATGAGTTCTGCGATGATGCTTTAAATAAAGTTAAGCAGCATCTAATTTCAGCTCCAATCTTGACTTGTCCAGACTGGGCAGTTCTACTACAACGCCTACAAGAAGGAGAACGAGTGATTTGCTATTTAAGCCGATCACTAACTAAAAATGAACGCAAGTTTTCAACAACGGAAAAAGAATGTTTGGCTGTGATATTTGCGATAGAGAAACTGCGGCCATATCTAGAAGCAACCAAGTTCACAGTAGTAAGAGATCATTACTTGCTCAAGTGGCTTTTCAGTATAAAAGATCCAGTCAGAAAAATTACCCGATGGGCACTACGTATACAACAGTACGACTTTAATATTAACCATAGGCATGGTAAAGATCATATCGTACCAGACACTCTATCACGATCTGTACCAATGATAGACCTCTTCGACGAATACCTTCAAACAATAAAAACTTGTGATGATTGTTGAGGTTTTCCTTTTAATTGAGTGAAAGAAACACCACTTGTGAATATTTAACTAAATATATATTCTAAAAATTATATGCGTTAGACAAGCAGCGAAATTAGTAATGTCAATTGGACAGCCGCATTACATACATGATTATAATTCTCTAAATCTAATAATGAAACTTAACATATTCGGCCCTCTTGAAAGACTAGGCTTAGAATTTCAACATTAACACTTAATTAAACTTTACAAAATGTCGTCAAAATAATATATAAACATTGACAACATTCATTTCACTTTAGTCAATTGGCAGCACGGCAATCTTTGTAACTGCTTTCTTAAATGTGCCATTTCTCATTTTTAATGATACCACACGAACAACACCGTCCCTTCCTGGGTGAAGCTCCAATATTCTACCCAAAGGCCAGCACATCAGAGGGACGTGATCTTCTTTAACTAGAACTAATGCTCCAACATCAATCCCAGCAGCATCAAATTGCCACTTCGTTCGTTGCTGAAGGTAATGTATATACTCCTTACTCCAGCGTGACCAATAGTGTTGTCCCATAAGCTGAAGATGTCGGTATCTTCTAACGAAATTGACCTTATTTTCTAATAAATTTTTCTCAGGTAAGGCCGTGAGCTCTTGACCAATCAAAAAATGAGCCGGAGTGATCGCTTGTAGGTCGTTAGGATCGGAGGAAAAAGGGACAAGCGGTCTTGAGTTCAAAATTGCCTCAATTTGAGAGGTTAGAGTATAAAACTCTTCGTAATGTGGGCGAAAATTATTTAAAATACGTTTTAAATGAAGATTTTACCGCGGCTTCATGAAGCCCACCAAAATGTGGAGACTTCGCAGGCATAAATCGCCATTCTATATTGGACGACGTTAAATAATTTTGGAAATTACCAGATTCAGTTAACCTTTGGATTGAGATTAATTCATTTTTTGAACCTACAAAATTCGTAGCATTATCGCTGTAGATACGTGTGCAAAACCCTCTTCTTGAAACAAACCTCTTCAATAGGCTTAAAAAACCATCACTCGTCAGATCGCAGATTACTTCAATGTGAACAGCTTTAGACACAAAACAAACAAAAATGCATACATAACCTTTGATCACTTTGTTTGACCTAGCTTTGCTATCTCTCAATTCAAATGGACCTGCGTAGTCCACAGCAACCGATAAAAATGGACGGGACGGAGTAATACGAAGCTTGGGTAAATCACCCATTTTTGGAAAAATTATTTTTGGTTTGGTCTTAAAGCAAATTACACATTTTCTAATGTACGATTTCACAACTTGTTTGCCATTGAGCGGCCAATATCTCTGTCTGACGTGCGATAGCGTACCCTGAAGACCAGAATGTAGTGTACGTTTATGTTCACAATCAATGATAAGCTGCGTAAAGACATGTTTAGCAGGAAGAAGAATGGGATGTTTTACGTCGTACGGAAAGCTTGAGAGTTTTAATCTACCGCCGATCCGTATGATACCATGCTCGTCAATGAAAGGCGACAAAGACTTGAGTTTGCTCCTAATAGAAATATTATTTTTATGCTTAAGCTCGTAAAGTTCTTATGAAAAGCATTGAAGTTGAATTAACTTCACTAAAAATAACTCTGTTTGCTGGATTTCAGAGGAACTTAGTTTTCCATGTTTTCGATACTCCTTTGGAACCTTGAGATTGTTAAAAAATCTTAAGCAGTACGTCAATACCCTAAGTAATTTATTTAGGCTCGAAAATTGCTCAAGAATATCTAAATTCAAGTCGATTTGTGCTACACATGATACTACCTTTTGTAGTTTGAATTCGGGAATATTATTATTATTTTATCGTGAAAAGTTACAAATATTTGAATTATGAGGCCAATCATTGTACTCCCTAAAAAAGCTGGGTCCATGAAGCCACAATTTAGAACTGACCAAAAGCCCTATACTGGCTCCACGGGAGATTATATCAGCAGGATTTTGTTCTGATGAAATATAATTCCAATCTTCAATATGCGTTAGTCGTTGAATTTCAGCAATCCGGTTAGCCACAAATGTTTTCCAACATCTGGGTTCAGCTGCGATCCAGGAAAGCACAATGGTGGAATCTGACCACAAAAACGTTTGATCTATATGAATATTTAAAGCTTCTTTACTTTTTAAGATAAGTTTGGTCAATAATACTGCTCCTAAGAGTTCTAGACGAGGCAAAGAGAGGGATTTTAGCGGACTTACTCGAGACTTAGCGCATAATAAATGGCTCTCGATAGTATTATCTATGTTTATAGAACGTACATAGATACAACATGCATATGCTCTTTCGCTTGCATCTGAAAACCCGTGCAATTGAATAACTTTTGGTTGCTGGACTAATACATGTCGGGGAATATGCATTAAACCAACACGAGATATTTCATTTTTCAAATCCAGCCATTCTGAAAAAAGTTGCTGCGGGATTTTTAATTGCCATAGCTTTTGAATGTTTAGTTTTGCTCGAATATAGAGGGGCCCTAGTATGCCTAGGGGGTCAAAAATTTTAGCTACAAACGCAAGTATAGTTCTTTTAGATACCGTTTCCTGATTTGGGACAATATTTTTAGGGTTATACTCAAATTTGTCTGATCTAGGGATCCAAGATATCCCAAATGTTTTGACACTTAAGTCATCTGAAATTGCGTATTCGTTACTTTCAAGATACCCCTGCTGGATATCATCAAAAACTTTACGATCGTTAGATTGGAATTTTCTCAATTCAAATCCAAATTTCGTAAAAATTTTACAAAAATTACTCTCATATTTATCAGTGAATTGATATCTGATGATCCCGTTAAAATATCATCAACATAAAAATTCTTTGATATTACGTTACTCTCAAGTGGCAATTCTTTTTCAATAATTGACGAAATTTCTGACAAACAACGAGTGGCAAGAAAAGAGGCTGAAGCCGTGCCACATGTAACAGTATTCAACTGAAAATGCTTCACTTCTTCACATGGTGAGTTACGCCAAACTATTCTTTGTAAATCTCTTTCATCCTCATGGATTAATATTTGGCGATAAATTTTTTTTTAAATCACCTATTAGAACGAAATTATGTTGTCTAAAGCGAATAACAATCGAGAATAAGTCATCTTGAATTGTAGGGCCAACCTTAAGTACACTATTTAAGGATAAATTTGTAGAAGATTTGCAAGCAGCGTCAAAAACAACCCTTAGCTTTGTGGTGGAGCTATCAGGTTTTTCAACGCTGTGATGTGGAATATAGTATATGGGAGTTTTTGAAACATGATCTCGAGATATTTCAGACATGTGTCCAAGATCATTATATTCC
>CAJUYG010003864.1:0-19009 GCA_910591675.1 Galerucella calmariensis | reverse complement strand
TAATTTTTACCCAATTTAATTTGCCCGATACAAAGAAGCTCATAGAACACTTCGCAGCCCAAAAGCATATCTATCTCCGTTGGAATATTAAATTTAGGATCTGCTAAAGATAATTCTGAGGGGATATTCAATTTTGATAAATCAAAATAGTTTTGAGGAGAAAATTGCGTTATAGAAGGTAATACGAGAAAATTTAATCTGGACTTATAACCAGAATGTTGAGACGCTAATGAAATATTGACTCGACGTGATATCTTAGTCTTAATTTGATTTATCCCTATAATAGGAACATTAACCTTCACAGTTTGTAAATTTAATTTTTTCAACATGGCAGAGGTCACAAAATTTGATTGTGAAGCAGAATCGAGTAATACCCTACAAGGTATAATGTTTTTATCTGCATCATAAACGTTAACGATAGCTGTAGATAATAAAGTAAAGGAATTTGTGGAATTTTGACAAGTAACAGATGTTATTGGCCTTTCTTCTGATTCCACATGTGATCCATTTATATTTTCCGAATTCGAATTCTCGAATCCTGTAACATAATTTTCTGGAGAACGAGTCTGAAGAGAACTGTGATTACTACTCGAATGTTGGCGATTGGAACTTGTAGTTGAGACTTCTTGGGGTCGATGGAGCAAGGTTGCATGCTTTTGATGGCATTTTTTACAACTAGATGAACGACAGTCTGAAGGTTTGTGCCCATATCGAAGACAATTTGTGCATAAATTCATTTTTCTAACCTTATCTAAACGGTCTGACACGGATAGTTGTTTAAATTTATCGCATAGGTAAATGAAATGAGCTGCCTTACAAAAAGGGCATTTGGGACGATAAGTTGCTTCAGAGGAAACAAATGATTTTGACTCATTAGTTCTTTTCGAGTTTGAAGACATTTTAATATCCAATGCCTCCAAAATTTGACATCTTTGCATCAAAAACTCATTAAAGTCTTCCATTTTTGGAGAATCCAGAGATTTACAATGAATTTCCCATTCGCGTTTAGTACAAAAATCCAATTTTGAAACAACAATGTAAATTAAAATTGTATTCCATTGGTGGACATTTTCGCCCAAAGACTCCAAAGAACGATAATTTTTGAAAAACGAATTTGATAAATGCCGTAACGATGTGTGCGATTCTTTGACCAACGTGGGTAACTCCATTATTTCTTTTAAATGTGAATTAATAATAATTTTTTTATTTTCATATCGTTTTTTTAAAAGATCCCAGGCGATACCATAATTTGCATCAGTAGGTGTTAAGGATGCAATTAAATGTTTTGGCTCACCCTTAAGGGACGATTCTAAATAATAAAATCGCTGAACATCAGATAAAGTATTATTATTATGAATAAGAGCAAGAAACGTATCACGAAATCTCTGCCAATCACCGTAAGAACCGCTAAAATCAGGCAAAGTCATTAATGGTAGCTTAGCACGAACATTTGGCAAGGTTGTGCTATCTAAAACACTGCTAGATGATGCCATTGCCCCGACTCGCGCCTGTGCCACTGATTGTCTATCAGAAATATGCAAATCGAGAATTTTATGCGCTGTAGCTAATGCTTCAAAATATCGACTCTCAAAAACATCTCTCTCGGATGAATTTTTTTCCTCATCGTAATTATCAGGGAAATCGCTTAATAACAATTCTTCAAATTGCGTCTGTATAGTTTTAAATTTTTCAAGAATAGGCTTTATAGTTTCGTATCGTATTTGTAAGAGTTCAATGAAATTATTTACATCGGTTTTAGATAAAAACGTTTGGAAACGCGTTAATTCTGATTTGATTTGAGTTCTACTGTTTTTTAATCGCTTTAAATCGAATTCAGCACTAGCTGAAAGGTCATCACCAGCCTCTGACATAATGCTTGCTTTATTTCAACTACTTACAAAAACTACGCTTGAAATGCTATATCGCTTTTTTAAATACAATAAGTTACCAAATTACACGATAATAATATCAAGAAAAGGTTAATGCTAGACGTTTTCTTCTACAGAAACAAATCCTACGAGGATATAAAAACAAATTTATAAAGTAGCGTGTGAATCGTGAGTTATTGAGTTATTATGTAACGGTACACTTATGCATTGAAGACAATAAATGATACTAAGATTTATATGATTTGCGTTGAAGACGTAATTCACTAATTTTCTGCCCAGTATTTACGAGAGACAAATTTTGTCTGAATATTAAAGATATCGTGACAATTTTGAACACTAAGACGATTTTGGTTGGAATAAATGGAAAGGACTGACCTTTTTCGCGCGATATCAAGACTGGATGCTGCTTGGCTCGAGTGAATCGTGGCTAAACTGGATCTATCCACGTTCGAAGGACCATTTATATTTTGGGGTTTTCCTCTTAATTGAGTGAAAGAAACACCACTTGTGAATATTTAACTAAATATATATTTTAAAAATTATATGCTTTAGACAAGCAGCGAAATTAGTAATGTCAATTGGACAGCCGCATTACATACATACTCTAAATCTAATAATACTCTAAATCTAATAATGAAACTTAACAATGATGAATGGTACAATTAGATGTGCGACCCAATCCTACAAGCTCCTCTCAGATACCCGCTATGGCAACTTGAGGATGGAAAATTGCTTCGGAAAAGTAAACTTCTATATCCCAATTTGTCAGAGACAAAATGGCTCACTGTGATTCCAAAAAAACAAAGGAATGATATAATTCATCAATATCATGATCCCCCTGCCAAAGGTCATTTGGCCATTTCAAAAACAATTGGTAGAATATCGCAACTTTATTACTGGCCGAAATTAAAATCGAATGTAACACGATATGTGAAAAGATGTAAAATTTGTTTAGGCACAAAACCAGAACAAAGACCTCCGATAGGTCAGATGCTATCTGCCCAGGTTCACGATACGAAGCCATGGGAACTCGTAAGTATTGACCTTGCTGGTCCACTCCCTCGTTCGACTGAAGGATACATCTTTATCCTATCTGTTTTAGACTGTTTTAGTAAATTCATTTTACTGTTCCCCCTGCGTAGTGCGACGGCTACACCTATCGTAAAAATTATGGATATCGTGTGCTCAAAACTATGCAATCTAGTTATGTCACAGGAAACCACCGACAATGGGATCAGTATCTCGCCAAAATTGCTTTTGCACTCAGATCTGCTAAACATGATGTAACCAAAGTTACACCTAATTTGGTAATATTTGGAAGAGAAGTACATATTAATGATGTAGAAAAACCCACAACAGGGAGTTGTCCACCTACAGTTGATAGTAGTGTCAGGGCTGATGCTCTCGACAAGTTATATAAGGATATTCAGAATCGTCTTAGAAACGCCTATGAGAAAACTAAAATTTCCTACAATCTAAGGCATCGTAATGAAAAACTCAATTTAAATCAATATGTATGGAAGCGAAATTACGTACTCTCTGACGCCTCAAAGCGTTTCACCGCTAAACTGGCAAGGAAGAGCAAAAGTCGGCGGTGGAGGTGCGAGTCAGGGAATTGGAGAAGTTGAGAAGAGAAGAAGATATGATGAAGAGAAGGCAAACACGATGGGAGACCGGAAAAAGAGACTGGGATGGATGGAATGAGATTAGAAATAGGCACATGGAGGACAAAAAACGGGAGAGAATAGAGGTGAAAGTGGGAAATCCCATTCTAGGGGAGGAAAAGATAAAAGTGATGTGGGTGACTGAGGATGACAGTGGAATGGAGAAGGGGATACAGAAGATGTTTAGGGATAGGTATCCGATGCTGGCAGAAAAAGGAGAGGAAATGGAGTGGGTCAAGGAGGTTCGCACTACGGAGACGAAATGGAGTGGGTCAAGGAGGTTCGCACTACGGAGAGAAAAGGGATCAGTGTCAACGCGGAGGTGTTGATCTGTCGGATGGACGGGGATTTTAGGGATGAGAGGAGGGTGTTTAATATGTTGAGTCGACTGTTTGGGGAAGTGGGGAGCAGCGTCAGAGTTGGGCTACACAGGCTTGAGCATGTGGAGGTGGAGGTGCTGAAGAAGATGGTCGCGTGGGTTAGAGCTGATGGGACTGAGGTGACGATTTATATAGATAGGGAAGAGGAGGCGGTAATCCTGAAGGATCTTGGAGAAGTCAACCAGGAGAGGATAGATAAGATTAAGAAGGGTCTGACGGAGATGGAAGGAAAGTGGGTGGATAGACTCAGAGTCTCAAGGAACAGGGAGGTGGTTATAGAGGCGAAGAAGGGGGTTGAGGTGAGGGGAATTCTGAAGGAGGTGGAAAAGGTGACAGGAGCTTGGGCAGTGGAGGCGGGGAGGGAAACAAAAACCATTAAGATGGTAGGAATAGACCCATGGATGGAAGATGGAGTGGTGAGTAAGAAAATAGAGGAATTGATTGGGGAAGCGACAAGGGTGTTGAAAGTGATGAGGGAGAGGAACGGCATGAAAATGGCGGTGGTGAGGGTGAAATGTGAGAAGGCAGTAGCCTTACTAAGAAAACGAGAAGTTAAATAGGACTTGAATAGGGTGAATATAATAGAGGGGAGAGAGGAGGGCAGATGTTTTGGTTGTGGAATGAAGGGCCATCAGGTAGCGGGATGTAAGGCAAGAAGAGTAGAGAAGATAAGGGAATGCTGGATATGTAAGAGCGTGGGGCACATGGCCAGAGACTGTCGGCAAGCCTTCCTTTTCAGGGTATGTGGGGAAAGGGGACACAAGCCAGGGGAGACAAAGTGTAGTAGGGGAAGGAAGGTAGTTGATATAGTTAATGGAGACGAAGAAGAAAAAAATGGGAGGAAGGGGAAAACAGACCTCGGGAAGAAAAAATGTGGAGGAGGGATGGAGGGTGCTACAAATAAATTTAGGGAAATGCAGAGTAGCACATGATGTTCTAGATGAGGTAATTGGTAGGAGGGAAGTGGATGTGGTGTGTGGATCTGGGGTGAATGCTAGATATGTGGGAAAGCAAGGTTGGATAATGGATTATTCAGGAGAGGCAGGAATAAGAGTGGTGGGAGATGGAATGAGGGCGGATGAAGTGAGGAAGGGTAAGGGTTGGGTGGTAGTGCGAATTGGAGATATGGTGGTGTACAGTGTGTATATAAGTCCAAATGTCAGCCTACAAGAATATGAGATGAGTATGACAGGACTGGAGGAAGATCTTAGGGTGTCTAAAGGGAAAAGGAGAGTTATAAGAATGGTGACAGGCGATTTCAATGCCAAGAATACTGCCTGGGGAGGGGGAAAAACGGACAGGAGATGAGAGATTCTGGAGGAAGTATTGACGGAAAGGTGGTGCTGAATGATGGACTGTTGCCCACCTTCGTGAGGGGTGACGGGGGTTCATCATTTATTGACATAACAGCGTGTGATGAATGGCTGGGGGATAGAGTGAGTAGTTGGAGGGTACTGGAGGATGAGGAAAGCTTGAGTTTACATAGGTATGTGGAGACGACTATAAGAGGAGGGAAAAAGGAATTGGTGGAAGAGATAGGAAGAGGACTTGAGCATGATGTAGAGAAACTGTATGATGTGATACAGGGCTGCAGGAGAGAAGGAAAAAGGAGTAATAGGCACAAGTGGAGGTCTAATTACTGGTGGAATGAGGAAATGGAGTCTGTGGAGGGAGTGTAAGAAGGATAGAAGACGAATGTTGAGGGGAAACGTAGGGATGGAGGGAAAAGGTGGATATAAGGAGAAGAAGAAGGAACTGGAGCGCAGGGTGAAGAGGGAGAAAAGAAGAAAGTAAGAGTTACTGGGGGAGTTGGAAAACAACCCATGGGGGAATGCGTATGAGATAGCGGTGAAAAGAATGGGTGGAAATAGGAACGTGGTGCTAGAGGAAGATTGGAAGAAAGAGATTATAGAGAAATTGTTCACAGGGGTAAAAGGAGGTGTGGAGGGCAGAGTTCGGGAAGCCCAGAGAACTAGTGATATAGGGAAAATGGAAGGGATAAGGTCGGTAGAGAAGTGGGAAGTTGAGGAGGGGGGGAGAAATGTTAAGGTAAGGAAAGCTCCAGGGATAGATGGCATGAGAGGGGATATGGTTAAGAGGCTATTGGATGACAATGGGGAATACTTTTTGGAACTGTTTAACAGGATACTGAGGGGGGAAGAGTTCCCGGAAAATTGGAAGGTGGCCAGGGTGACCCTTGTGAAGAAGACGGGTAGGGATGGGAAGCGGGTGGGGGACTACAGGCCCATCAGCCTGCTGTGTGGATTGGGTGTATTGATGGAGGGGATAATAAGGGTTAGGATTTAGAAGGAAGTTGATAGGAATGGGGGTTTTATGGAAAACCAACATGAGTTTGTAGAAGAAAAGTCATGCATCTCAGCGCTGGGCAGGGTGGTGGACTTGGTGCAAAGGGCTAGACAGGGTAACGGTAGGAATAAGAAATTGGCCCTGCCTGTGTTCTTCGACGTGGGGAACGCGTTCAACAGTGTCAGTAAGGTAAGGTGTTGAGAGCGTTGACAAAGCTCGGAGTAGGGGAGGGGCTAGTTAATCTAGTAGAGGACTACCTGACAGGGCGTGCGATAGTGGACACTAGGAGGAGAAGGTATGGGACGGAGATTGGAGTGCCCCAGAGCTCGGTTCTGGGACCGACGCTTTGGATGTGTGTGTTTGACGAAGTTTGAGAGATAGCATGTGAAGAGGGATGTGAGATTACGGTGTATGCGGACGATGTATGTCTGGTATGTACGGCAAAGGGAGAGGTGGAGATAGAAAGAAAGGCGGAGAGGATGTGTAGGAAGATTGTGGAGAAGATGAGCGGTGTGGACTGGAAGTGGCTGAGGATAAGACGGTGGGGCTAATTGGATAGCCAATTATCCTTCAAACCCTATATGTTGAAGGCTGCACAGAAGGCAAAAGTAAGGGCAGCGTGGCTGGGAAGATTGATGGGTAATGTGAAAGGACGGGAGGATGGAAGAGGAGGATAATTGGTAGGACGGTAGAGCAGAGTATGCTGTACTGCGCGGAAGTGTGGGGTGAGAAAGCAGGAGTGAATGCGAGGGTTAGACCACTCCTGCGGGTGCAGAGGAGAATACTTCTGAGGGTGGTGCAGGCGTACAGGACAGTGGGTGGACTGGCAGCAGCAGTGCTGTCACGGTCCTATCCATTGGACTTGATGGCTAGAGCCAGACAGAAAAGCTGGAGGGGTGCGAGCAGAGAGGTAGTACAGGAATGGATGGATGAGGAAATGGAGAGAAGGTGGGATGAGTATGAGGGCGCGCTAAAAGGAGCGATTGAGAGCAGGAGAAATTGGGTGGACCGGAAATTTGGAGAGGTGAACTACTTCTTGATGCAGGTGCTCACAGGGCATGGGTCGAGAGTAGGTTACCTCCACAAGATTGGGAAAAGAGAAACTGGAGTGTGCGAGAGATGTGAAGTGGAGGATGATGTGGGACATGTGTTTAGATGTTGGAAGAATGAGGAAGTTTTGAAGAAGTTAGAAAATAAACTGGGAGGGGCAGTGTATTGGGAAAATATGGTGGAGATTATGTTGAGGGGCGAGGAGGAATGGATGGAGATAAGTGGCGTAGTAGAGAGCATGATAGGGGGAAGAGAAGGACTTGCTATGGCATGAGAGAGGTAGGAGTGATAGAAGGAAGAAGATGAAGGAGAGTGTGTGAGGGACCGCCGCCCGTCTTGACGTATGCTAGGGTAGTGATTCCAAGGCGGGAGTAACGGCGAGTTTGAGGTGGGTTTGGTTGATAGGCATCTCTGTGGGGATGAGTCCAACACTGTCTGGGTACTTCTTGAGGACCCAGTCGAACATGAGTTTCTCATCTCGGCCCGAAAAAAAAAACTGGCAAGGAAATTTAGTGGTCCTCACAAGATTGTGAGAATCTTATCTCCTTGGTCGTATGAGTTAGAAGATGAAAATAATAAGTCTTCAGGTATTTGGAATGCTAAGGATCTAAAAGCGCATCCTCGTGACACAGTGAAAGTTGTTGATTAAACTCAACTTAAATATAGTTTTTTTGTTAGAGAGATTAGTCAATTATAAGTTTAGAGATTAGCTCCTTAAAAGTCTGTTGAAACTTTTTCTAAGAAGGGGTGGTGTGTAACAGTTCCATTTTGCAATCGAGCAAAGACCAGTATTAATAAATATATACATACATAATAAATATATACATACAAAGTAATTCTTAAATATAAAACTATAACCAAAAGAAGTAGAAAGAAAGTATAAAAGAGAACTAATTGTTGCAAGAACTCAACAAACATTCCACAGATAAGCTGAAATTAAAATAACCAAATCAAGTAACAAATGCTTCAAATAAACCTAATAACTCAATAAATATGTACACTAACTACTCAAAATAACAAGACTACAGAAAATAAATAAAGTATCAGTTTCTCTCATGAATTGAGTACTAAAATTGTAATAAATTGTTTAGTTTACATCTTACACAGGTTAACCCTACATCTTCAAGGTCTTTCTTCTTTTCAAATTTCATGACCTTGACATATATTTATGTTTGTCTAAGGTACTCCACCCACACTTGTGGTATTGTTAGTACCCACCAAAATTATTCAATGAATCAGTTCACACAATGACAACACTCAAAAATGCCTATACCTGTGGAGGAGTGGAGGTATCTTCCTCTTGTCTATTTTCTGCTTATTGTTCCCATGTGCATGGACAAATCGTTATTTTAACGGATTGAAATGGGAATATCTTCGATAGAACTATTTAATATATATTTATTGGAATTTAGGTAAAGTATATTACTTCTGATTGAGGATTTATTGTTCAATAACGAAGAATTCAACATCTCTAAAAGGTCACACAACATCAAAGGTAGGTTCTTTCCCCCATCTTTTACTCTTTTTTTTGTATCTGGATATTTTAAAGAAATTTTATAATGCTTTCAGACCTTCTTATCCCACCCTTCGGGTGCATCATATTCACCCTACCATTGTTGGAAGAACCATTGGTACTTGATTTCTTGGATTATGATTATTTGTTCCTCATTGCCAGATACCCTGTAGATGTAGATAACCTGCATAAGACCAACACACCATCCTGATACATTAGAAAACTTACTGGTGCTGTAATACCACCCTCCTGTTTCGCTTCTAGTGAGGACAATAGAAACACACGAAGCTCAGCTAGGATCCAACAGATAAGCTGCATGCACTCTTAATTACAATAATATGATATATTTTGATTATCGCTCACAGTAGAATTAGGTTGATTTCCTCAGGAGTAATAATTTAGTGTACTCCAGAATTTATGCTTATATTTACCTCTCACCTTCAGTAATATTGTAGTCACTCATTTGTCGTATAACAGTGTGATGCCTTTTGGCCGAAATATTATTTATTAATTATTTAAATTATTATTATGGTATTATTATGAATAAAGACATAAATTCTCTTGAAGCTAATTTCAATAAAGCATGAATCGTTTACAAATATGAAATAGAAAAGGTCGCACGTAGGAAGTCAAGTTCAGAGCGTGAAATAAACATAAACAGAATTGTTTATATTTACTAAACGGTGAACTTGACTCGTCGTATAAATATGTTAACGGAAGTGTTTTGACATTCATTCTAAAGACATTCAAAATGTATTATATTCATCGTAATCATTTCAATTAATGTTCTAATAATTAGTACTAGTAATAAGTGAGTTAATGTATAATAGTAAAGTAAGGTAATAAAGAGAACATGTCCCAGTGATTCCAGTAGTTGTTTTATTCCTGTGATATGACACACCAAGTGACCAGCAACACCAACTAGTCAGAGGCCCTTCCACACTTCTAATGCACCAAGTATCCATAGTAGGATACATACATTACATGGCGACCCTGCAAACAATTGGAATTCTGTGAAAATGGGTGGTAAGTCAACGAACAAGCGGGCCAGGAAAATGGTGTGGTCAACAGCAATTTCATAGTCCAGGAAGAAATCAAAGCAGATCCGGAGATGAAGGCCCTTATTTATATCATTGTGGTTTTGGTACTACAATTAGGATGGAACTATAGAAGACAACTGAAGAGGGAGATAAGAAGAAACCTACAGCAAAGCACACTGAATCTTTAAGATGGTGAGAATTTTTTTGTAAACTTTAAGGATATATTCTGTTTTGGTGTTGTTGTGTTAGTATTTGATATATTTTTTTAAATTTCCTTTCATTGATAATGAATCATTTAATTTTAAATGTCCTCGAGTGATGGAAATGCAGTAACGTGTAACATGTATTTTATATTTTGACAAAATCAAAGATAAGGTAGAGAAAGCATTTCAAGTGTTAGATTGTCGGTATAAAGTTCCGTCTCGATTAATTACGCGTAATAATTTAATTAACAAAGAGGTATTAGAAGCAACAAGCAAAGATAAAATGGCATTAAGTATAAATGATTATTTGTTCCACATTGCCAGATACCCTGTAGATGTAGATAACCTGCATAAGACCAACACACCATCCTGATACATTAGAAAACTTACTGGTGCTGTAATACCACCCTCCTGTTTCGCTCCTAGTGAGGACAATAGAAACACACGAAGCTCAGCTAGGATCCAACAGATAAGCTGCATGCACTCTTAATTACAATAATATGATAGATTTTGATTATCGCTCACAGTAGAATTAGGTTGATTCCCTCAGGAGTAATAATTTAGTGTACTCCAGAATTTATGCTTATATTTACCTCTCACCTTCAGTAATATTGTAGTCACTCATTTGTCGTATAACAGTGTGATGCCTTTTGGCCGAAATATTATTTATTAATTATTTAAATTATTATAGGATACATACATTACAACAGTTTAACATTTAAACTACACATATAAGACAATCACCAAAGTACAAACGTTTCATGTCAAACAGTTCTTTATTGTTATGAAAATCTTCATGTAAAGCCTAATAGAGGAAGTATTTGAAACTCGATTTTAAAGTAATAAGAGAATTATTCATAATTTTCAATTATTCTCATGCTTTTAATATTAATATACATACTTACCACTTATGAACCTGTACAGTATATATATATATATATATATATATATATATATATATATATATATATGAGTAACGATTAATTCCGGGACTTTTTTTTAGATTACATCGCTATTTCCAAGACATTTTGAGTTTTCCAAGACCGTCTTGGAAGTTCTGTATACGTAACGTATTATTCCGGGACAAAAAAATGTCTCGGAAATTTTATATGTATTCTAACTGGTTCCAGGACAGTCTGTTTGTTTATAGTTACGTGTTCATTATGCGTTGCAACAGCCTTGCGACCGGTTGTTTGAGAGCAATTTGGCAATACAGAGTACTGGGAACATCACTGAAAACTGATAAGAACAATGATAAAATACAGAGAACATAACTGTGTGGTTGTAATAACCTGAACACTAATAATATAATTTACGATTATAAAATACGGTATGCAAAAATACCGAAGAGAATTACTGTTCTGGCCACTCTTTGATCATTAGGGAAACGTATTTGATAACAAAATCTAACTTCTGCACATATTTAACTCCATAACTGAATAGAAAATACATGCTTCTGAGGTTATTAAAACATTTTACAAAATAACTGCATCGCCAAGCAACCATACATGCAAAAAACACAAGTCTGTTATTCACCCTTTGCTCCAACTGTTCGCAGATTCATAAAAACAATATGTTGATTTCCATTTCTTAATAAATAGTAAATAATTTGTATCTTTACGTACTAAAGTAAATTTGCGCAACTTCTAGTCAAACGCCCTGCTAAGATCGTAAAAAATCGCAGAAGGGTACTCTGAAGCCTCAATAAATTCAAAATTTTTATTGAGTATGAATATAGTTGCAGTTGTCGATTTTTCATCACGAAAACGGAGTTGTCTATCTGATAACATTTTATGTTTTTCTAGAACTTTGTTCAAACGATTAAGGAATGCACGCGTCTGTAATTGTCCATCGCTGTAGAATCTTTTTTCGTGTACAATGATATAACTTTTCTAGTTTTTAATAAAGATGGAAACTGACCTTTTTCAAATATAAGGCTTACCAAATATGTTAATGGCTCTATAATTACCTCAAAAATGTGTTTTAAAAGAAAACATGATATATCATTGGGACCCGAAGACCTTCGGTTTTTGAATTTTTGATTTAATAAGGCAAGTAACTCATGACTTGAAAATACGTTTAAAAATCCTTATTGTTATACATTGTTTCGTTGTTTTCGAAACTGTTGAGACTTTCCCCTTTTATCAGTTTGAAATAATATTCTTATACTGTAACGTTTTATATATTTCCGTTTATGTTCGTTTCTGATAAAATGTCATTAGGGTAAAACAATTTTCTGTTAGTTTGGGATTATTGATATTATCCATTTGTTAAAAATGGCAGCTTGATAAACTTTTTTCTTCACTGTATAGTTATTTTTAAAAATGACGGACAATGTGGTGGCGTTCTGTATTTTGGCGCTATGTGCTACGATATAGACCCATTTATCGGGGTCTACTGCTGTATCATTACTAAAAAAAACATGGTGTCGTGGACAGAGTCGGATTGGGCCCATTTGGTCCACGTGGCAGTGTACCCGATTTGGCCCACCACTTCCTCAGTAAAAAAATGTTATTAATAATAAGTTTTGGACCTCCAACATTTTCCAACTTTTATTAATAAAACGACCTAGGTACTAAATCACAAAAATACATTTTTGTACAAAAAAAAAATTGGATATTTCTGCATATCTATTGATGCGTGAATGTTAATTTTTTTCACTGCTATATTAATTTACAAAATAAACATGGAATATTACTTTTTGAAGGATTTATTTTTAACATAGTCAATCATTAATTGATATTGATCATAAAACAATTTTATTTATTGGAATAATAATTGATAGTAAAGTTTGAACAATTACTTCCAACATAAACTCCCGAAGATGTTCCGTGTTGTTGCTGATCAAAAATGTTAAATATTCCTTAAAGAGTTGATTTCACAATTTTATCAGATATTCTAATTTGTTTGAAAGAAGAAGGACAATTCAATATTCAAATTGAAGCTGGTGGTAGTCATATGTGAGTAATAGGTTAAAGAAAAGAAAGAAAACCAAAGGTCCTTTATATCTCACAAGGTTAAACCTTGTGAGGACCTTTGATTTTCTTTCCATCCTTTAATTCAATATTTTGTTAGAAATCTCAATGTTATTATTCAAACTATCTTCTATATATGCTTCTGCTACGGAAGCAGATTTCCAGCCACCGTGACGTTTTATGGATGTAATATTGCCCCCTGCATTAGCCAGAAGACTTACAGAGCTTCTCCTGAAACAGTGACCCGTGTAGCTCTTATACATGTCTCTTCCAAACCATTTCGCAATAAAGCTAAGAATCTCTTCTTTTTTATTTAGGTAACCTCACCATGTTAGTTAATACTTTTTCCACTCGAATATTTAAAAAATAATCTGTTCCTTTTTGTATGAGGCGGTCGTAGTGCTTCTCTATATTTGCAGTAGATATCAATATAATCAGAATTTGAAACAGTAAACGTACTTGCGCAATAGGTCTTCGTATCAAGTATTTTAACAATCAATATAGATCCAGCATTTTCAATGGCATCAATAGCTATATATGTTCATATGTAATAATTCTTCACGGCGACAAGCACCGCTGATACCCAAAATTACGACAACCTACAAATAAAAAATATTGAAATTACTACTAATCTTACAAAAATATGATTATATCTGTACCTTAGTAAATTTGTTTCGTTATCAGCATCTTGAATAAATTTATTTATATCATCCCTTGATAAAACTTTAGATTTCCTTTCTCGGTATCCGACGTTTTTGTTCTTAATGAGCGGGACCATTTTTATTTTTATTCTATTTTTTATTTTTTAATTTATTTATCCGCATCGACCAACAAGATCATTAGCGGTTTACATAGTACACATCTCTTAATACAAAATAAATTAACATTTACATGGTAGATATTGAAACAAATAAAAATACATTAGCGGTTCGGCCCTGACAATTTGAGCACCGGTTGTGTTTTAATACCAGCTCCGATTAACTATCAAATTAGTGAGTATCAAAGCGAAATAATACAGTTATATTGTTCAGTGTTGAAGATTCCAACTGCAGGCAGTAATACTCTTAATGCTGTGAGTTTTTATTCATTTATATGTATTGAAATCAAAACAAATAACTTCATAATACCAAATTAAATCTACATTCAAGATATAGTTTTGTTGAAAACTCATTAGTAAACCTGTTCTATCATAAATTAGGCAGGTCAGTAACTAAAACATCAATGCTCCACAAATACCAATATGGATGAACCAGAAAATATGAGTACTCCTGACCAAGGAGGTACTAAACCACAAATAAAATCATATGCAACAGTCACGAATTCACCAAAATTTCCAAGCAAAAAACAAGCAGTCGTATTCCATTCATTGGACAACACAAAATTAGAGGAATATCTAATCTCTTTGGGAAGTATAATTGAACCGAAAAACATTATATTTTCTTCCAGAATATCTAACAATCGCATATGCATATACTTAGCAAATGAAAACTTAGTTGATACCTTTATGGACACCCATGATGGATCAATAGTTGTTGGACAAACTATCATTAAGGCTCGTCGATTGGTAACACCTACAGAACGACTACTACTATTTAATGTCTGCCCATCAATTCCAAATATACTAATAGAAAATGAACTTACAAAAATTGGCATTAAATTAATGTCGCGAATAACGTTCCTTCGGATTGAAACTTCTCATCCGGAATTTAAACATATCTTAAGTTTCCGTAGGCAGACTTATATCTTACCTATTAATCAGATACAAATACTTGAATTTATTACTGTAAACCACGAAGGGACTTCATATCGAATTTTTCTCTCACTGGATGACCATTTATGCTTCAACTGTAAACAGAAAGGGCACGTCGCAACAGAATGCCCACTCCCTAATACCCAGCTAGAACAATCACAAACTTCCTCAACAAACACAACAGTAACCACATCTATTCCATCCTTACAATCATCCATGCCCGAAACACAACAACCAACAGTTTCAGAAACAAATATAACAATTTCACCTCTTACTTCATCCATCCAAACATCAGCATTGCCATCTCAAAACATTCCTGACGCAAATTTGTCAACTGATATATCCCAAGAAAAAAGTACTGCAAGCGCCGATACTTCTGAAAAAACTATTTCTGAATTAATTCCCCTGAAAATAAATACATTTTCTTCTAGCTCCTCTACCTCAGCCAAACGACCTTTATCTGAAACTCCTTCTCCAGTTGAACAAACCAACGAAGTCGAATTTTCTAAACCAAAAATATCAAATATCCCCAAAAAAGTTAAAACTAAAGATCCAGCACCAGTTACAGCAAATGTTGAAAAACAAATGGAACCAACAAAAGGATTTTTTGAAACAGGAATAAACAAGCAAGTACTGACTTACATACAAACATGTGATTTTTTGGAAAGTGTGCATGGATCACCTGATCCACTGAGTGTAGCTAGAATATATACTGAAGATATACATGGCCTCGTCGATCAATTACAAGCTATATACCCCTACTTCACCGACAAAAAAATAAAAAGTAAATGTACAAGAATTACTAAAAAACTCATTACGCAATTGGATCTCGAATCTATGAACCAAGAAGATAGCGATTCGTCAGTATCATTAAGTTCAACACCAAAAACTCCGAATACACATTAAATTCACTACTATATTACAATGATCCAAGTTAAGAATCGGACATACGTTCGTTACCCACTCATACCTCATAACGAAAACAAATCAACCTGTGTGCGAATCGTGTCGAACAGAAATGTCGGTAAAACATTTCCTGGTGGAGTGTCCTTTATTCCAACACGAGAGATCGCAGTGGTCAATCAAATCCAACTTAAGATCGATCTTAGGAGATCAATGTGATGCTGGTAACTTGTGTGCATACCTTAAAGCTATTAACATGTATACAGAAATCTAAGTTCTTGTAATATTTTGAACAAAAAACTAGCCATCGCTAATAACCCATTGGGTTGATGCGAATTGTCTAAAAAAAAAAAAAAAATACATTAGCGTTATATGGTACATAATTCATAATTAATAGAATGAACAACTGAAAACAGGTGCCTCAGTGCAGTTTTAACGTTTAGTTTAGGTATAGTGTGTGACGGTAGAATGGTTATATCTTATGTAACATATTTGCACTTTTCAGAAAAGCTATAACACGGGACCAATTTTGAAAACTTCCTTAGATCAATATTTTCCTTCACATTCAATGTATTTTTTAACATTAAGTAGTCACTTCTTAACGTAGGAGGTTTTATAATTTATGATTTTTCCTCAAAATAGCATATTTTCAAGCATATTTTCAGAAACCTTTTTTACATGTTTCTTGTCGCACCATTCACGAAATTAGTGATATGTTTTCTCATATACTTGGATTTGGCCTGTATCCTGTATCATATTAGATACTATTGCATTTGCTTTCTCAGATATATCTGATGGGGTATCACTACCACTATCATAATCAACATCTTGAAAACAACTTGAAATTGAAGCAATTACGAGCAAACAAGTCAAACAGTTGAACAGGCGATGTGCCAACAAACCGTTTCCATAGTAACGACAAAGAAAGACCACTGGATGCTGTGAAATTGTATTGGGAAGTATTCATAACATTAAGGATACCATGTAGGGAAAAGAGTATCATTAAGTTATTTTAGACTAATTTTTTTCCTACAGGAAAAATTTTTGAATACGATTTTACTGATTATTTCACTCAATATAAAATACGCGCCATCGATTGGTTTAAATATGAGGATTGATATCCTAAAACACCATGTTTTCGATTTTGTATTTCGGCTCCTGATTGGATACATGCAATTTTCCTCTCTGTGTGTTTCGCGTTGTCATTAGTTTTTTTATTCGATATTAAAAATCTAGTGACTGACAGAAAATGTCAAATTAATGAAGAAACGTCAGAATTATTGTATCAAGAATGAATTCTAAAAACCGTTTTGGTCTGTTTGATCTAAAAGAGTTCAAAAGAAAGTAAAAGAACAACATTCCCTATCTTATTAGTTTTTAATAAAATTTTAGATGCTTTACTCTTTAAGTGGCTTCTGCCGGCCCTGCTTAAGTAACAAAATCATACATTTCCTAGTTACTTGTATAAAAAAAGCCCACGAAATTCATTGCACTTGACCTATAAAACGGGAAACTATACATTTATACATATATTGTATCGATACATCCAGGACAAATGACCAAAGTCGTTGAATGATTAATTTTTCACTCAACGCCGAAGTGTAGTCAAGAATGGGAATGTATTTTATTTCTAGCTCTAATTATTAAAAGACATGAATCCGCAAATCTTTGTAGATATCCAAATCTGTATTAAAGTTGAGTAAACTAGAGATTGTTAAACACGCACGTTGGAAAATGACAAAATACATGTTTTTATTGACATTGGCCTGATTTACATTTTTTTCAATAATTTTTATTTTAACGCTTCTGTATTAAACACAAGTATTAATATTCAATAAATGATATACATGGTTGCTTTAATCTAATTATTAACTCTTCTTCCTTTTTACCTTAATCATTTTTGAATTTTATTAAATCATCTATACTTATACTTAAAATGAATAGGAAATAAATCATTTTTATCAAAACTACCATATTACTTATAGCTTACCCAAATTTCTAATAAAATTTAATCTTTACAATTTCATATTTTGAAAAAATCCATCCATCAACGTACTTATCACTTCAGTATTTATGAATTGTCGATGACCTTCTAGGATGGCTTAATTTAATGACTGAAACATTTTAACGGGAGCATAATGTTCTGTTGCCATTATTGTCATTGGCGCAAAAAATTCTTTTATTCCAAAAAGTATACGTTTATTTTAAACGGGACATCCTATTTTTTTATCGAGCCAAAAATTTGGTTTCTTCCCGTTTCCAGAAATGAAAATATTTCTATCATTCATACTAATTTAGATATTAATTTTCCTATGAAATCGCGTAAAAAACATCCAGTTATAATGTAAACATTTTAAAATTATATATTACATGAGAAATGAATGATATTTTACATCTGTGCTTTTTCTCTAAATTGTTAAAAATCTTTATCAATCAATAAGACATAACAAAAAGTGCAAATTAATTTTTTGAATTAGAGCTTCCCTTTCGGCACTTTCATAGGCTTTCGTCGAACAGATGTCAAAAACTATACCGACAAAAGTCATCTTATGATATTGAAAAAGCAAACAAACTGTTATCTTATATTTTTCAACTGAAACAAATAGGAAATGTAAGATAACAGGCTGTAGCCATGAAACTGTAAGGTGACTTGCTAAAGGCAAGACCTCACTAAAAATGTCCACTAGCCTCATAGGCCATTCGGAACTGTCTATGCAGCCATTACGTCAGATCATTTGTTCTGTTCACTCAACCATTGATAACATAATATTAATCAGTTACTTAAAAGTACATTCTAAGATATTTCGTTTTAACTTAACACCAACATGATTAATTTAAGAGAAAAACCCATAACAGGTAAATAAAATAGGTGTTAATCCGATAACGGTAGCACAGCACCATATCGTACTGGTTTCTTTGAATTTTGGTATTTATTTAATTTATCCGTCAAAATTACTTTAAACTCAAAAAAAACATATGGCTATGTAGCCAATGTCAATGCCTTTCAATGCCATAAGGTCCTATTTAAAATTATTGGCCAGAGTGGCACTGTGACGTCATCTATTACTATTACGTCACCTGTTACCATTCGTAGAGAAGTTTATAACACTTTATTTTCAACTTCCAAATTTTATTAATGTAAGTGCAGCCGTTCAAAAGATACGAGGGGGGAGGGGACTTTTGAATATCACTGTATAGTCATAATAACTATTGTCTTCTTTTATTAGACAATGTAATAACCCAACGTAAACCCGATGTATATCATTGTAACGAATGCACAAATGTCTTGGAACTAGTCATCAGTCAATTTGTCGGCATAAGTCAAAGATTTGTAC
>CAJUYG010003863.1:0-19010 GCA_910591675.1 Galerucella calmariensis | reverse complement strand
GTCACTATTGATAGTTTTTGTTAATTTTGAAATCAATTTTGTTGACTCTAATTGTAAAATTTTGTGTGTTAATATGTCAGATGTTGATTACACATTATTTGGTGAAATTATCACGTGATCGTAGGAAAAATCCTGTACATTACTCGTGCGAAAGTGATTTTCACACTCACTCGTGTGATTGTCGCACTCGGCTCATGCCTCGTGCTACAATATTTCCCACTCGTGTGAAAAATGTCACTTTCCGCACACGTTATGTAATATACTATTTTCTACGACCACTATCAAAAGTCGTCTTTTGTGCCTGGAAAAGCAACTGCAAAGTTGATGTTTCCCACGAGCTGTCATGATTTGACATTATTGGCGCTCTTAAGCAGAAAGTACCTTTGGCGCACGCCTTATTTCATTTATAGATAAAAGAGAGCTAGTAGTTATTTAAATATAAACTGTAGAATGAATAAATATTTAAGTTGATTTTATAATATGTTCAAGCATCCAACAGTTTTTTTTGCGTAATAATTTTATTTGACAAATAGGGAAATTTAGAAAATATCTTACATTAATGTAATAAGTGTTGCCTACGTACATAGGTGCACGAAACTGCAATCTGGAAACTGCTAAGTACAAACAATGGCAATTAATTTTATTTCGGTGTGATCGTAAAGAAAATATTGTGTGTATTTCGAGCAGAAAGTCCTTTGGTGGTCTCGACAGATTGCCAAAGTACTACTTCCTGCTCTTGATACACAAATAGCTATTATTAAAATTTATAACGTTGAAAACGAAAATATTTGTCACTTCTACTTTCCAATGAACTTGAACGGCTACTTACTAGAATGTTGTTAATACTTCGTAGTATCCCGTCTAATCGGCGCCTTTGAAGTCTTATGTATGTCGACTATAGTAGCTTAGGCAGCCACTAGCCTTTGTAAAACCACCAAATAATGTACAGAGTTTCGGAACTATTTTCCCAAAATCACTTTAACTTCATTGTGCAAGTTATTGTTGGCAATAATTGCGTTAGATTGGGAGGGAATTTTAGTGGAATCACAATGTCACAGCGAATAATGACACACAAAATTCACCGAATGAGAATGGTCAAAACAAGTAATAGAATTACAGCGCTACTACCGCTTCTGTCTCTATATTGTGGGCAATTGAACAAATACATATTTATCCAGTTCCAATGTATCATACAAATAAATACCGTATGACTCCGGTGTTGGTTGTACAGTTTCCATGAAGCATGAACTCATAAGCTCCTTCACCCTACCTATAGTGTGTAGCGTTCACACGTTCACACAGGCGAGATTCAAAGCATTTTTCGAGCTTTCAAATGCATCTACCTACCCCACAAAAATATTGCAATATGCACTGACTCCCTTTCTTCCATTCGGTCAATCAAGTCAATCTTCACTGACCACCCAATTGTCCAGAATATACACGACATCTATCAAACTCTCGTTGCTCAAGATATAACAGTCTCTCTCATCTGGCTTCCATCTCAGATCGGCATTGAGGGTAACGAAACTGCGGACCGCCACGCGAAAAAAGCTACCACATTGCCCAACTCGCAACTGACCTAAAGATCCACTTCAAAAACATTGCGCAAGATTCTTGGCGACACCTGTGGCGCGATAGCACGTTAGCACTTCATGATATCCATCCATCCACTTCTCCTCTCTCCCTTAACTTCTTAACCCGGAGAGAGGCTACTATAATCAGAAGAATCCGAATCAGTCATACCAAACTCCCACACGGATATCTGATGTCTTCAGGAAATCGTCCCGTTTGCCCTAGCTGTACATACCGACGGACTGCAAACAATTTTCTGCTATATATAAACAACTTGATCTTAGGCCCAACCTCAAGGAAATGCTCCACTGCCCTACCGAAATCAAGAGTCTTACAGTTCCTGAAAGCTACTAACCCATACTGTAAAATCTAATTTAAATATTTGTAATGATTATGTAAATATTTATTTCTTCTGTGCCAATGACCAGCTCTGTCGAGGCACGTTAAGCTAAAATGAAAAAAATAAAAAAATTCTTCTCACTCACCGAACTAATTTCTCTATACACTTTTGAGTCTCATAGTTGTACAGCTGCAAGTTCGACGTTATATTGAACCTTAATTTTATTTGCTTTTAGCTTAGATCTTAGGGTTTTTCATAAAATATATTTAGTAATTATTGTAAAGAATAATTGACAGGATGGTTCTAGATTCTAGTTATAGATGTCTCTTGTAATCAGTGTCACTATAAATTAAATTCTACATCAGATAAGTGACAACCTATAGTTTGTAAAGCGCTTAAATAACAACCCACAAAGTAATTGGAACTAGGCATTACGAATCAAATAAGCTGCCGACATGTCCCCTTATCTCTGTTTTATTAGTTGCCTAGTTATCGGCGCCCGATCAACAACGTTTTATTGGCGCACTACGTCCACTTACTCCGTTAACGAGATATCACCTTTTATAATTTTTTTTAAATCAAAACTTAGATAAACATATTTATGGTGAAGGAGCTGACTGTTTATCACATTCTGATTGTTATTTCTCGTTATTGCTTATTATCCTTATGTTTTAGAATGTAAGAAACTTAATCACATTTACTAGGAAATTTTTCATATGGTATAGTTAGTTTTTAATATATGAATGCCTTCTGTCCAAGCAACTGATGCTATCTTCAGATACATGGTTATGGGCGTTTTATGTATCGAAATAAAACTTCAAATGAGCTAACAAAATAACCCTGCTAAAGCAAATTAGTTTTAGTAATAAACGTTATATATGGTTTTTATTTTGGTTAGCTTGTGTGAATGTAGACTTATTCTACATAATTAGTCTCAAATTAACAATATTTAGATTCATTTAATTTCACAGATTCTTTATACCTTTATTTATATATTGTAATATTTTAATTTGGTGTTAATGTATTTTCTTATTTTTAAATTTTTATTATTTTTATTATTTTATTATTATTTATTTGGGCGCCTTTTATTTTTCGAAACCTTGGTATAATTACTTTTGAAAATGTTGTCTAATAATCAATGAATTCGGCTAGCTATTAAAAGAAAAACAATTTCGACTTTTTATTCCAGGTTGCGTTTCCCTTAATTAAAATCTCATGAAATAATTTAATCGTTTTTTTATAAATGTTTAATACTTATAAAACATTTTATGTATCTGTTTAGTAAATTTTAGAACAAACTTTAATGAATTGTTTTTATATAAACCTCCTTTTTGAAGATTTTATTTTCTCTTATTATCCTCAGATACTAAATATTCCGTTTTCTTTATTCTTTTATTCTTCAATGATTTTATTAATACCCTTTATTAAATTTCTAAAATTCACTCGTCGTGTTCCCCTCGTAATACGAAGACTGAGACTTTGAACATGCGCATAGACTCTATCTACTTTTTATTTCAATGATGTCCTCCTCAATAATTTAACGTGGAAAAGAATTATTGAATTGCTTTGGATTATTTGAATCACTAAGGTAAGCTTCCTTTTAATTTATAACTACTAATATCAACAATCTCAACTAACTTATTAAATAAGAAATACGCAATTGCGAAATAAATGTTTTTACGATAAATAAATTTATAGGTTATATGCTTTCAGGAACTTGGGTCCAATAAATCTGTTTCTCTGCTATGTCGGATATAAATGAATCAGAATTGATTGCTGATTTCATGCACACTATTATAGAAAGTAAACTGAACTTTCTCGGGAACAAACTGCATACGATATCCTTTTAAATTGCTGGGACGCTATCTCCAGTCAAGGTTAAATATAGGTCAAACAAAGCTTACCGCTTTCTAGAAGACAATAAATGGATGAAATCTCTTACACGGTTAGTACTTTTAGTTTTTCTATTCGTTTGGTATGATTTTAAGGCACTTTACTTTATATTTTTCAATTTTTAATTTTTCTTTAATCATTTTAGCACCTTCTTCCTTCTCGTTCCAAAATCAACCTACTTCAATTTTTTTCTTGTTTATTCTCCCACAAGCGACTTTCCCTGTGGCCAAATTGTCTGATATTTTTTGTCGACTTCTATGGATATATTAAGGTTCTTCCGCATGTTTATTATATCAATGTTCCTTATTAACTACACTTTCTTTTAATCGGTTGATTCATTTCGCGATTAATCACTGTCACTTCAATGAATTTTGAAATTAGTTACATAAATCTAATTTGACTACAATATCTATTACACTTTGCAGAAAGTGTATAAATTCTAAGATTATTTATTTGGGGTTTATAAAGATATTCTATGATTATTATATATTTTTTTGTTATTTTAATTTGTAGTCATGATGTTCTATCTTTAAACTTAATTCAATTAATTCCAAAATTATTCACATACAGGGTGAATTGATTTACTACATGTAATTTTCTTTAATTACAGGCTATTCATCTTAAATTGGATTCATCTGGTTTCAAATCATCACAATACTTACTCATTATTTTTTATAAGCTTTTGTTTTCTGTCATAGGCAGTCAATAAAATATAACATATTTTACACAATTCTAGGAATTTAATCTTCCAGAGTTAGGCAAATATGCAGACCAAAAACTGATGATATATTTGCATATACAGGCAAACCCAGTCTAGTTTAAGAGCGAGGGTAAATTGATTATTCCCCTCCATCTCCCCAGTACTACTGGATTATAAACAAGAAATAAGTAGATGACCAAAATTCCACCAAAGTGGAAGTTACTATTAGGAAGGAACAATTTGTATATTTTTGGGTCGAGAGTGGGTGAATGTATTTTTAAGTTCTTTGCATTAATGCGAGGAAACAAAAATGAACTAGTGCCAAAATTATGCTATTTAATCAAATTAACAAAAAATTTCAATCATTTTTTTTTGGACAGTTTTCCACAAGCACACATTCTTTGTTGTTCATTACGTATCCCTTATCACACCAGCAGGTACTCATTAAACCGAAATCACACCATCCATTTTTCACGTATTTTGGATTTGGATCTTCACAAGTCGGTTGAGGATGATAACAATTATGACTTCCTACATCCTTCAATACTGAGTTCACTGGACATTTAAGTACTATAAACAAAAAATAATTATTCTAAACTGATATTTCTATGAAAAAAAAATACTTCCGCTCAGCTAATCAAGTCTACCAACGGGGTTACCTCTCTTCAAAGATCCTAAGCAATTTCGGGAATTAGAAAAATACCTAAAATGTTCCTTTACTGTTAATATAACAAAAAAATGAAACCATTTGAATTCAACACAAACCAAATATAGGATCATCACAATCGGAAGCTGTAAAATGGTGTATGAAAATCAGAACCTCCCAATTCCTTGTTTGTGATAAAAATATATAACCAAGGCTGCGCCGGATCTTAACGAAATCACCGGACAGCGCTCTAGGCTGCATGGAAGCCGCACCGGGTGTTTTCACCGAAACCCCGGTGGATACCTTGCAGCATCTACTGGAGACACACTTCCCCGGTTGTGAAGGAATCGAGCGGGAGTGTCCTGACATGGGATATGTAGGTATACAGCGACCATGTAAAGAGAACTATCTTCTAGCAAAAGAAATAGTCACATACGAGCGGAGTACTTGGGCGATACGGTCATTCAGACCGGGGAAAGACCAAATCTTCCCGGCTTTGCTTCAACAAGGCTGGGAGGCCGTTGGCACAATTCTGGTGCATATCTTTCGGGCCTGTTTGGCACGCAGGTATGTCCCTGAACAGTGGAGGCAGGTGAAAGTCGTCTTCATACCCAAGCCGGGACATACCACATATACGGTGGCTAAATTCTTTAGACCCATTAGCCTAACATCCTTTGTGCTGAAAACACTGGAGAGGGTGGCTGATCGATACATAAAAAAAAAGGTTGGGCTTAGGTATCCTTTGCACAACAACCAACATGCTTTTAGGTGTGGCAAGTCAACGGAAAGTGCCTTACACCAACTGGTAACTTAGGTAGAGAAGGCGTTGGGAAATGGCATGATCGCCCAGGGAGCTTTCTTGGATATAAAAGGGGCGTTTGACAGCACCCCTGTAGGATCCATGTGTAGGGCTGCGGCAAATCATGGAATAGAGCCAATGATCACTCACTGGCTTGGGGCCATGTTGTGCAACCGTACAGTAGAGGCCACATGGACCATGTGGCAAAAGAAATCGTCGCTAGGGGATGTCCGCAAGGGGGTGTTCTTTCGCCCACATTGTGGAACCTAGTCATTGACGAGCTAATAACCCTTTTAAACGGTGAGTGCTTTCTAACGATTGGGTATGCCGATGATATCGTTGTCCTTGTTGTTGGAAGGCACATTACCGTTCTCAGGGACCTCATGCAAAGGGCTCTGAATAGGGTACATGGGTGGTGTAACGAACACGGACTTGCAGTAAATCTTGCCAAGGCTGAGATAGTTGCTTTCACCAAAAAGAGAGGTATAAGACCTGAGGGTCTAAGTCTTGATGGAGTACCACTGCCGGTGGTTGAACAGGTGAAGTATCTAGGAGTGATCCTTGATAAATCACTGACATGGAAGGCTCATCTTAATAGTCGCCTAAGCAAGGTGACAAACACGTATTGGGCCTGTAGGAAAGCCATTGGTCCGAGGTGGGGACTGACCCCCAAAACGATCATATGGTTCTATAGAGTGATTATGCTGCCTATGCTCACATATGCGGCTCTGGTCTGGTGGCCGAGGGTAACCTTAGTCACGGCTAGATCGCAACTGGTCAGTTTGGGGGCAACTGGCTGCATGAGAACTACACCAACTGTTGCGATGGAGGTGATCCTTGGTCTTCGGCCTCTTCACCATGTGATCGAGGCTGAGGCGGGGAGGGCTTTCCTGCGCTTGAAACGGCTGGGATACGTGCGAAGAGGGGAAGAGTGCAGGCACGTCAAAAACCTCCGGCTCCTGGAAGATATTCCAGTTCTGGCTCGAGCAGCTGATGAATGCCTGAGTAAGTACTACTTCGCCACCCCATACAGGGCCATGATACGGGATAGAGAGTCCTGGGAAAAAGAGAGCAATACACAGCCTAATGGGACCGTCTGGTACACAGATGGCTCATGCTCCGGTGATAGAGCAGGGGCTGGAATTTACTCCAGGAACCCAAGAACACAGGTTTGTGTACCATTGGGTGAGGGTGTATCTGCATATCAGGCCGAGATATATGCTATCTTGGAATGTGCGCAGATAAACCTAGACAGAGGTTATGTGAATCGACGCATAACCATATACTCCGACAGTCAGGCAGCAATTAAAGCCCTGAGTGGGTATACCAGCAACTCAGGACTTGCTAATCTTGCAAGGCGGAACGTGTTGCGGCTAGAATGGATTCCAGCCCACTCTGGTTTTGAAGGCAACGAGATGGCGGATGCACTGGCTGCGGAAGGGGCGGCAGCTCCTTTCTGCGGCCCGGGCCCGACCCTGGACCTAACAAAACAAAGAATACGCAAGGAGACGAAGAAGTGGCTGAGGAATCAGCACCTCGCTCATTGGAATGCTCTACAGGGTCCTAGACAATCCAAACTTCTACTGGAGGGATGGACTGATGGACACGCCAGGGCAGCCACTGAACTACCAAGGAGTAGGCTAAAGAAGATAGCAGGACTCCTAACAGGTCACTGCTGTATGAGGAAGCACCTCTACAATCTAGGAGTAGAGGAAAGTTCCCTATGTAGGGGTTGCGGCATGACTGATGAAACGTCAGTTCATGTTTCCTTAGAGTGTCCACACTAAAGTACTTTTAAATTTGACAATATCGAAAAATGTTATAAATAAAATTTGATCGAAACCTCGTATAATACTGAAAAAAGTTGATATCTGATTGTATTTCAGATTTTAGAACATGCAGAGCTTTTTATGAAGAATAATTTTTTTTTCCTAGAATTTTCAAATATAGTGCGAACTTAAGTGGACACAGTGTATATAAAATGGAAATTGAGCATTTTCGTTTCATTATTCTACTTACATGGTACTTGAGCTCGTTTGGTATGGCAAACACTGAACACCAATAATAGTAACAATACACTATTAGATTTTATGAACATTTTTAAAAGTTGAGATATCTGTTATCGTTATTCCATTCAATAGTGAATCAATAGATTTTATACACTCCTGCCTTATTTATAAATTTAATTAAAAAACACTGTGAGTATTACTTTTTCAATTTTTTTTTATTATTAATAAAATTTTTATTAATGTCAAAGATAATAGTTGAATACTTCTACAGAGTGGAAGTCTAGCTGGAACAAATTCTGTAGCTTGATAAATCAAGGTTTATCGCAAAACTTCTGAAACACGTCAATTTTTATTTTCAATGGGGCATATCTGGGGGGCTGCAAACACCACCAACAACTCAAGATATATTCGCATATACAGACAAAACCAGTCTAGGCCAAGAGCGAGGTTTTAAAACAGGGAAAATTAATAATTCATAATTCCCCTCAATTTTCCCACCACTATAGTTCATTTAAAAACCAGGAGGAGTAATTTGAAAAGCCTTACTCACACCACTAAAAGTTACCAGATTAGTTACTAAAGGGTGTGTTCCGAAAACGTAGTCAACAGTCGTGTTCCAAATATATTTAATATGCCTTGATAGCAAAGACATTAGTCATAAGTCGATTTCTGCTCTTATCTGCAGTATATTTTTCAGATGTACCTACGCATTAAACAAAATGTAAGACTTTTCCTGTCTCGTTTCTTATTCAAACATAAGAAGATTCAGATTCACATCGACAACAAACAAATTATGGTCATTGTTGAAGGTGGAGAATTACAGATAGCCAAGTTACTCTAATTATATTTATTACAATTAAATTGAAAAGAATATGACAATTGATAATATGTTCTGGCAATAACAATACTACAAAATTAATAGCATTGTAGAGCAATATGCAGTATTAATAAACATTCCCAACAGTTATCTTTATGTTGCCGGATTAAGTGTAATAAACCACTTTTCAAACACTTCTGAGATACCTTCTTCCTTCTTTTTAACTTCAAAAACCAATAATGTATTTTCTACCAAACCCATTCTTTTCTATATTGTTTTATATCTTCCATGGCATGTTCTTCCGATGAATTTTGACGATTTCTTCCCAAATATGTATATAACAAATAAATAGTACCTATATTTGACTCGTCAAAAGGTGACACAGATAAATTTAATTTGTTTCAAGAAAGTCTGAACGTTTCTTTGAAGCTTGCAAAATTTTGTCCAGCACAGATAACATTTTTGTTCTTCTAACGACATTTTTTATTCACTCATCACAATTTTTCAAAAGTCCTGGTATTCCACCAATATCTTCTGCACTATATAATGTTCCTCTACATCAGTATTCCCTTAATACTCGCTAAACCGACTTTACTACTTTAAAAAAAATGTAAAGTAATAATGTACCCACTGCTTGAGAATACTTTTGGTTTTTCATCCAATATTTATTTATTTATCTGTCAGAACTATCAAAAATGAAAACTATCAGCTGATGTCAATATTAAAAAGTGTTGTGTGGAACTGGGCTGAATCTGACCAATCAGAGGTCTACAGAATTGCCAACTTAAATTCAAATCACTCCTCCTGGTTTTTAAATGAGGTATACTAGATTATGAAATAGGAATGAGTAAGTAGATCCCAACTAACATTTTAAGTCGTGAAACCGTAAAACTGACCGTCTAGTGAACCTTCAAGTCAATTTTACTAGTCGTTGTTACGTTCTAAATACATCGTTAGCACGTAACCATAGTCCAGTAACTGAAGGGACAAACCTATCTATATATTTGTACAATAATTTTTTTTGGCTTGATTTGTAGGTCTTGACAGGTACTTCAAAGGGAGAAGAAGTTCTCCAAGATTGCCCCTTGGCTAAGGGTCCAAAATGGCCCCTATAGCCCCCCCAAAAACGGTTTCTCGCCATTATCTCCCAAAATATGCAATTTGGACAATTTTTTTCAGGTAAAAAGTAAAGGTCGTCAAATTATCTACAAAAATGGTCCCTACCATTTTTTTCGAGAATTCAATAGTTTTCGAGATAATCGCATCCAAACGTCCCCTCGCTTAGGCGGCTGCACTACCTCTAGAAATGCTACCGTCTATAAAATTAGCTTGTAAACCGGCGGACAAATTCTTCCAGAACTCGGTCAAAAATTAATATTTTTCGATGATTCAAAGTTCATTGTAATGGGAATATCCGTAGGTATCAATTAAACTCCGTTCTCGCCCGTCAAGGACATTGCAAAAAGTGGCCAATGTTATTTTTCCCCAATATTTTGGTCTCTTCCATTAAATTATTGACACTTTATTTATTTCAAATGGTTTATTATCCCTTGTTTTTTCAAATGGGGTCTGGGGAGGTCCTGAATGTTCCTAGAAATTTTTTTTCAGTATTTTTGTGGCGTTTCAATAAAAAGTTTATTTATTTGCATTTTTCAGTCGTTTCCGGAGTTCTCACGAAAATAAGAAACTAATGTTCAATTATTTTGTTATTAAATGCACACCATTTGAAAGCTTACTATGTCTACTCTCTGAACCAATATTTTCATTCGGAATACAATGCACTCATTTACCAGGGACCGGGAAAATTGGTAACACGGGTGAAAACCGGCCTTTTTTTTAAATGCTCTTTGTTCTCCGCTGTTAATTTTTTGAGAATTAATACCCACACTGAATTAAAGCTAATATTTTGACCTTTCCATCCATATAACTTGTTCCCCATATTTGAGCGCCGTTCTTTTATGTTTATTATTCTCTTGTACGCCTCTTTCAAGTTTTTTATGCTCCCTCCACCAGAGATAATCGTACCTAACCTTACCACGTGTACCCACGCGCCCACTCCAGTGGTCTGCTCTTGTTGACATTAAATCTTTGTTGTGTTTTTGAGCAGTCGTAACCGTTTGCACGAATTTTATAAATATTATATAAATATTTTATAAATTATTATATAAATATTTTACGATTATCAATTGATTAATTGAAAAGAAGAATTTGTGAATAAGTGACAATTTTGACTTGCCAGTGTTGCATCAAGAGGGAACATAAAGAAGGTTTACTGGATTGGCCAAAAACAAGACTACGATAAAACTGGAATGCTTACCCCCACCGTTGAAGCTGCTAGGCAGCTCTTTTACAGGGAGTATTTACAAGTTCAAAGCTGGCTGGGAAACGAACTTTCACCAGAGGAATGGGGGTGGAAACGTGCAGAGGATATACTGCTGCCGATTCAAACCACAAAGAATCCGGCTCCCCCCGGAACTCTTGAAGATGATTTTTGGTCAGTGCAAAACAGGCTGCGAGAAGAATTGTTCATGTTTAAAAGCAGGTTTGAAATTCTCCTCTATCTGTCGTTCATGTCAGTTGACACAGTGTTTAAATTATGAGAAAAATGAAGGTATATTCCCGGAAGAATTAGAGGTGGAAGGAGAACCACAAGGGCTTGAAGGGGAGGTGGAAGAAGCATGCGGTGGAAAGAGAAAAAGAAGGGTTGGAAGATAATGAGATAGAAATATAGCTGGAAGAACAAGGGATAGGGACAAGAGGGACAGAGGAAGAAGTAGAGATAATAGGCGACGAGAATCACGCTGATGATGAAGAGGATGAATCTGAATACATGAATTGGTTTAACATACCTACGATGAATTTTTCTATGTATTTTGTATTTCCAACCTAATTTTTATAAGAATAAATGGTATTTGCTTAAAAATTCCTTGTTTTTCCTGAAATCCTGAAAAAAAGTGAAGTTAGCAAGAGATGAAATAGTCGTGACATCAGAAGTCTAATGCCCGTACTTATAAACAAGACTTGAGGCTGAGTACTGCCTTGATCATTACATGTAAAATGTGTCAAGAACTGATGCTCAAGCCCGTGCTCAGCCTCAAGTCTTGTTTAAAAGTACGGGCAATAAAGAAAGATTTGATTTGTCTATCTCAAAAGTCGAACGCTGAATTTCATTACACTGCCCAGTAGTGCCAGTGCAAGGAGCCAAGGAGTAAAGCCAATGCCAACAGCGGTGTAAAGGCAAAATTACAGCGTTTTTTTGTTAACAATGTGTTATATCTGAGATTTTTGTTTTCGATTTTTTGTTCTCTGGCCAAAATAATAGAAACGTGATAAATTGCAAAGCGGCTTAATAGTGTAATAAATAAATCCATTTAGTAATAGAACTATTAAGAACGTAATAGTGCTGGCAACGCTGGTCGGTATCAATGTAATGACGTCTATTACGCACTGTAAAAAACGCACAGCTGTAAAGTAAATGACACGGCTTTCCCAGCAACATCTTAGCAACTGTCAACAGACGACGCCATTCTATTCAAAATTTACTATTTGAAAACATTCGATATGGCCACGTTTAACTATGAAAAGCCCAAGGGGCTATGTATATGTATTGATTATAATTGAAAAATGGACTTTCGATTATCAACAATATATTAATAATGATTAAACGTTAGTTCTTTAATGTGCTTCTTTCATTGGTAATAGAGTAATAGAGATTGAGTTTACCAAGCACCTCTAATTATGTAACTGTTATTTCTTATGCTTCTTATAAAAAATACAAGTACAAGTAGGTCGTAGGTAAAGTATAGTACGTAACTCGTGTTGTAGATCATTTTACGCACTCACGTAGCTTTTCCATTCGTGCGTAAAATGCTCCTTACGACACACGTTACGTAATATGCTATTAACTGTTACTGTTACGTTATAGGTAATACTCTAAGTAAATCTTTTGTATTATTGACCTTATAAATTCACTATATTGTATGTTCTTACAATAAAGGTATTATTTTCGTAAAAAACACGAAATTCTTACCAAGGATAGATTATAGTTCCTGAGACTTGAGTATTTCTGTTTTATATTGTTAGTTGGGATGGCAAAGACCGTTAAGGAAGCAGCAACTATTTCTTTGGCTTTACGCCCTCTTGATTTATGCTACAAAATATACCTATTGAATTTAAACGAGATTCATCAACATTTTTTGGCACCAACATTATGGCAGAGGAACCAGATGTTGATACTGGTGTGAAAGGTGATATAAATAAGATAGTTTATGAAATTATATTTGCTCATAGATACTGGGTTCATCATGGAACCATCTATGAAGACTGTATCCTCAAGAAATACCAATGAAAACCTATCTATAAGTAGGTTATCTATATAGTCAGCATGGATTAGATATATCTGTGGAATTATCCTTTCTAAGATTTATTGTTACTGTTTTCTAAAATATTGATTGTTAATCAAGTAGCTGTCATACGTCTATTTGTTTATTTTTCCAAATTAATCTTATTTCACATAATATTGTTTATTTTCCACATTACATGAAATTTCCTATTGATATCTTTAATTGTAATTCTACATATTTTATTGATATAATAATCTATTGTTGATGGTATCAGAATTAAATACAATAAGCAATTTAAGTCTTGTAGGTGGGAAGATTTTAATTTATAATATGATATCGTATCGATGTAGAGCTGTAGACATACACATCATCTGTAGGTCGTTGAACGAAATTTTCAGATCAAAATTAGAGAGATTTATAGATTAGATTTGATTGCATAAGCTGCGTATCAGCTTCCATCTGCCTTATTGCACTCGTTCGAATAAATTTCCTGTGCTCTCTTAGTTTGTCCAAAATAATTTGAGGCTTTCAATAAAACTTATGTCAATTTATATTGTTCTATTCGCGCAGCATATATCTTGTTTGCTGCAATTAGAGAAAACCACATTTTTTAGATGTCGTAATCCTGTAAGTAGTGTTCATCCACTAAGTATGCAATCCCTACATTTTTCCTTCCAGATTCACGTTACTTCTATCTTCTTTATTAAGCATTTTCCATGAAGCTTTGTTAATGCCAGAGTTGTCCATGGTTTGGTTGCTGAGCTAAAGTTTTACTTGCAGCCTTTAACAAGTCACTCGAGATTATTCATAAAGTAGTCCACGTCACCCTAATCTCTTTCAACCTATGTTCTGTTTGGGATTAGTCTGCATGTCCAGCGCCCGTAAGTGCCATTTTGCCATCTGTCTTGCCATTTGGTAAGCAGATTTTCTCTTGCATTTGAACCCAGTGTTCCATTATATTTTTCGCACCTTTCCTTTGCCATTAAGTCTATGGGTGGGACACCAGATATTACTCCAACTGCTTCTGCAGATACAGTCCTGTAGACAAAGCATACTGTGATTAGCATAAGTCTCTGTATTCTTGTTAGTTTTTGCCTGAACTTTTGACTGTTTGCTACTGCAGGATGCCAAACAGGAGCAGCATAGAGTAATTGCGAATGCTCTACACTTGATAGTATACGGCGTTTTGAGGATGTAGCACCACCCATATTCGGAAGCAGTCTCGACAGCGCACTGACGGTCTTCTCATTTTTTTCTATAGTCTTGCTTATATGCACAGAGATTCGGCCTGATTCACTCAGCGTAAAAAGTGGTAAAAAGCAAGGTCAGTGATTAAGGTAACCACTTTATCGGATTTCGGATTCTATAACACCAAAGTGCTTAACTTTTTAACCATTCTAACCTCCAAAATGTGGTTAGTCTTAACCACCAGATTTCTCTGGTGATTGTTTTTTAATCACTCTTGATTGTCATTGTCAAAGTGATTATAGTGAGTGGAAAGCAGTGAAAAGTATATGATGGAAACAATGATCCCCCATCGTAGTGATGCTATTTGGAATGTTTTTTGGAATGAAATAGATTATTGAATTTTAAGATCGTGACATATTGACTGCCGGAAGAGACACAGGGGAAAGACTGATCGCACGCCATTTTTAAGTTACTGTTCATTATTGTATTGTGAATATTATCATTAAAAACTATTAATATTGATTGCGAGCACAACTTTATTGAGCAAAAAACAAACTGTTAAACAGGGAGCAAACAAAAAATAACATTAATAAACATTTCACAAACTAAACAGTGTTTACTGTTGAGAATAATTACCTAAAAGCTAATGTAGTCTTAAAAAAACAACAGTCAGTATTCGGAGTCTGAGAACATGTGCCCGCATAACGGCCGCATAACATAACCCCATCGAATTCGCAATTTGACGTTAATGCACTTATGCGCAAGTTCTGTCAAAAGCGCCAGAATCGGCTAACTTCGCATGATACATTTAAACTACTTTAATCACGGTGATTAAGCGTACGAAGTTTAATAACCGTGGTTGACTTTGGTTTTATAGTACATACATACATTCATGTTTATTTTATTATTTTTATTTATTTTTTTATTTTCTCTCAGCGTAAAGTAACTCGTCTGACATTTTCACGTAACAGCTATGTTCCCATTTTCCATTAGAATTTCCTCATGCTTGGCTGTAACGACAAGCGCAACATCATCCGCAAACCCTATTATTCCAGTTCCTTTTGGTAGCTTCATTTCGAGGAGGTAATTGTATAGCACATTCCACAAGGTTGGTATCAGCACTGACCCCTGCGGAACGCCACTATTTACCATCCTTGCTCTCTGCTACCGACCTGGCGACTGGACACTGTACCCTGGCACAGGCTGGGAGAGTTGATGAACCCATGTGCAGAAAATGGGAACTCAACAATGAAACACCCACTCACATACTCTGCTTCTGTGAGAACTTCAAGGACTCAGACGGAAGCACTTTGGAGTGGAAATCACACTACCATCACAACTACTGAAGATCCCTCCAGATAAATTGTACAAATATTCAGTTCAGTGCCTGGGCTGTTGAGCCCAACCCAAACGTTTGAATGAATGAATGAAGGATGGGGAATGGAACAAAGTATTTAATATAAAAAATATATAATATCAATATGAATTTCAAAAATCACATCTTATTCAATAGTAACAATACTTTTCGGTTAAATACTTTAAAAATTATACTCAGAATGTTTTAATTAGGATTAAGTATCCAGTGAGGCATTGTTTGAATTTCAGTATATAGTTTATCTCCAGGACAGTTTGTTGCTCGTACCTGTCGGTGACCTATTAGATAATAATTCGTCTTCAAATTATTTTTCCTCACTCCACAAGCCATCAACTGTTCCAAGATCTCTAACTGCTTCACAGGTGCAGCATTATCTAAAACAAACGATGTCAATATTAATCTTAATGTAAAAGAAGGTATAGCAATCTGGGGGAGCACCCACTGAGAACTGGAAGATCTATTGTGCCTGCATGCTTCTACTTAGTTCCTGAGGAAAGTATCGCTTCTATCCAGTAGTTTGCTAGGTTGTGGTTGTATTCCTATACAATCTTCAAGTATGTGAAGTTTTTCGTGACTTTTCCATCTCACGGACCGTAAGAAAAGCTGGTGATTCATATATCAAGTAAATTATAAAATTATGATTAACTATACTTACCTTGGAAACTGCCAATTAAACAAATTCCAATACTTCTGCTATTGTAGTTTGGGGCATGTGCTCCTTGAATACTCCATCCTCTTCCTTCATATACATTACCATCTCCTCCAATCTAAAATTCAACAATATATGCTACTTTACAGCAGTTTTCAACATCAGATTGTATTATTATTTTGCTTGTTGCTTCTTATTATATGAATTCGGAAAGTGAAATAATTCTCCTAGGCCCACCAATGTGGCAGAGCTAATAATAATAAGAGTACAAAGCAAATTAACTTACTAAGAAGTTGTATCCTATATCTGACCATCCATTCTCGTTCATATGATAATGTTGAATACTTTTCACACGCTGCTTACACTTTTCAGTAGTTTCACATGATGGTGTTTCCGAATGATGAACAACCACGTAAGGAGGTGGATTATTATTTAAAACGGTTCTTTCTTTGGGAGATTGGGCTCCCCAAGTCGATCTATTAATTATGTTCGGACAAGATGCTGTAATAAAAAATTACCATAATACCACAGGAACCATAGGAACGAACCAGTAGTATTACTGTTATAAATTTTGTTCATTAAAAGCCAGAGCTTTTGATGACCTTGAACAGATCGCTTTACGATTCATTTTACTTTTCAATAGACGTAGGTAGCGTAAGTTTTAAAGTGACTTGAACGTCTTGAATGTTTTTTCTCAAATATTGTAGAACAGTACACTGATGAGTGAAAAAAACAATAGTCTCATACAATATATTTATTGGTTTACACACACACTAGCCATTTTCTTCTTCTTAATGGTATCCAGAAAGTATACACATTCTGGACAACTTTTCGTCCAGAAAATAACGTTTTGCAGGCCAAGACGGGAAAATGGACGTCAGGGATCGTAAAAAGCTTTTTTTCAAGACCGACCAGAAAGTGTACACATTCTGGACAATTTTTCGTTCAGAAATAGAAAATAAACATTTGAATAAACTGTAAAATAAATATAACTTGAAATTAAAAAATTTCAACAATTTTATTCATAATCGTACCAATTCAATTTTAGGTCTTCACTAATTTTTTGTGATAAACGTACAGTTTTCAAATGTACAATTTGTATAATGTTACGGTTTCCCTTTTAAAATATGCGATGCTTGTTATAAGTAGATGCTGCCAGTCGGACTCCAGCACGAAGGGTACCGTACCGTATCTATAATAATAAATATTCTGCTAAATATTTCAAGCGTCTACCTGTTGTCGTTATCAATATCAAGCAGAATAATGATTTGAAAATAAAATTAACAATAAAAAAAAACTTCTTCACGGGGAATCGAACCCGGGTCTACCGCGTGAGAATCTGGTATGTTTACCACTTGACTATCCAGTTTTATACTATTATTATGTCAGAAGTATTACATACCCTTAAATACCCATTTTATTATATTTATAGTATTTGTTATTAATTCATACGGATTATTTTATTTGAGTATATTTTTGCAAATAAATATTCTTGATCCAGTGCTTCTGGGAGAGACTTGAAAAAAGATGAGTGACGCATCCGAAAATTTGTGTTTTTCAGGTCTCACCAAGCTTTACTATTATTACTATTGCCGGTCCCTAACGTCCATTCTGTTTCCATTTTTCCAATCGCTTCTTTATAATATAATCTACCTTGATTTTGTTACTATGGTAAGAAAATTTCAATATATTGTCGAATTATTACAGTTCGTTGATTTTTAATTTGTCGTTTATGTCAAACGTATTATTTTATCTGGTTTTAGTTTTGTTAACCACTTTCTTATAAAAAGTAAAATAAAGAATTAAATATATATCGAAGTGTCTGTCTTAAAAAAATATTGTACGTCACGCATCCGAAAATTTGTGTTTTTCAGGTCTCACCAAGCTTGTCTCGACCCGACAAACACTATTTACGTAACGTAAATTACTATTATTTGTTTGTTCGAAAAGCCGTAAAAATATAAGCCCTCTATAATGAATAATGTTATTCGCAAATTCACCACTTGCACTTTGGTTATATCGCAGCACAGCACTGGCCGCCGGATGAGATACTCATCCGAACGACGTTGTAGGTCACACAGAACTCGGGAGTGTGACGTCACGAAATAACATACTGGTTCGTTCCTATACTGTGATAATACTACATTTCAATTTTCATCGTTTATTGGCCTAATTTCCTCTCATTGTATAATTTCCTAACTGACGTTGAGATTTATTTATATAATTTGGTAAAAATTGGATTTTCCAGATCAATGTTTTCCGTTTAGGGCATAATTAGACCTCCCATTTTCACATTATGCAAGAGCTGCACTTCGAATACTTATTACTTTTTCAATTTTTTTGTGATCAATAAAATTTGTATTGATAGTTGAATACTTCTATTATTATAATATGAGCATGTATATATGACCGTTAGACTTACCATCGATATAACAAGAACCAAACACTGTCAATAAAAGTATCACATTCATTTTTATGAACATTTTAGGAAGTGTAAACATTTTTGTAATCGTTATTCGACAAAGCCGAGTAAATAAATACATTTTATCTACAATTGCTTTACTTATAGATTAAATTTAAAAAAAACTCCTCACTTTCTTAATTGTTAATATTGTTATTTGAAAAATAACTGCGATAAGTTTGAAGAAAGGATTATGTTTTTCACTTCCTAAAATTTGG
>CAJUYG010003862.1:0-12939 GCA_910591675.1 Galerucella calmariensis | reverse complement strand
TTTTTTTGATGGATTGCGGTGACAAGAGCTGTCAGAGAGAAAAGATATTGAAAAAAATCCTCTGCGTTCCAAAAATTAAATAAAAAATAATAAATTTTACCAAATTTGAAGAGGTGGAAGATAGACCTCCACACAATAAAAAGATTCTGTTTATTCCAAGAAGATGATGGAACTGTAAGTCCAAACATTCCATAAATTTTCTCCAAGACATTTAATTGTGCACTTAGACTATTCAAATCAAATTTCAACGAACTTTAATTTTTTTGTGTTATTCGTGATTTCTTTCGACAATTTAAGTATAAGTTTCTGTAATAAAATTAGTATAATTTAACAATAGTATTTTCACATAACCTTAACATATTTGATAGTTACTTACCTTTTGAAGGAAACGTTTCCATAAATTTTCCAAATACAAATGTAGATATTTTTTTGTAGTTTTAAAATTAAAAATAGATTGGTTTTGTAAGAATTCATTCAGATTCAGACATTTGACGGTAGTAGAATATTAGGAATTTCAAGAACGATACACATTCACAGAACTAAATTTTTATTTGGAAAGGTTTTTTTTGATATTTGAAAGTTTTTTTTTAACATTTATGAAACCTTCTAAGATTTATAAATAAATGATCCTTTTGTTTGTTCCGTTATAAAAAAAAAATGTTTAGATTTCTTAAAAAATAATCAAAAGTTGAATCAATTGAGGAAATTAGAAAGTTATGCAACCAGTTTGTTTAGGTGAGTAAATTTCCGTTTTTGAAACTAATCCCCTGAGAGAGATCTCATGTTTAAAAAATTTAAAAATAAAATAAAGAATAAATTTGAGCAAGTCATCTCAATTGACCAATAAAAACAAAAAAAAAATTTAATTGAATAAACTACTACCATTAATCATACTTTGAACCTAACATAATTATAATAAAGTATAAATAGGATAGTTTTTGCCGACTAATTAGGTATAAAACCAGAAATATCGGGGAAACGGCAAGTTTATGAAAGTGAACTCTTACTAATTTTACAAGCTTTCGGAATATTTCATTTCCATTATCAAGTAATAGTAAATTGGGACTAATAATATCAACATAGGTATAAAATGGTGAATATAAATAAACGTAAAAATTGGTATTTGAGTTTTTTTAAAAATTATGGAAATATTGTCATTATGACAGGTAAACAATTTCATTTTTTATTGAATGAGTTTTCAAAATTGTATGAAAAAAAAAGTATAGGTTATGTACGATTATATAGAATAAATAGACATGCATATTCCTCTTTTTCATATTCTATAAATAGTGTCAAATTATAATAAAAGCTTTTCAAATTTTTGATTAAGAATTAGAATTTAAAATCTTATAATTGTGATCAATAGTTAGTAAATAGTGATAAATATCACTGAGATTCTTATGGTCACTCTTTTTATTGATAGTGTAAGGCTCTTGGGATATATGAGCCATTTCTAGGAAAAGTCTTTTTTTAGTATTTGTCTGTATGTCTAAAATACTAACAGATTCAAAATCCATAACATGGTCTTCATCAATTACATGCTCTGCCAATGCACATCTTTCAGGATGTAATCTACAATAACTTTTATGTAAACTTAAACGCATATCTGCATATCAACTTTCTTTCCTTTCGGGTTGAACGTTTTGTTTTGAATATCCTCCCAAGATATGAAGTCTGTTCCATCTAACTTTGTGATATAATATGGTTTGGAGTTTTTTCTCGCACATTCAATTATAGTGGGCCACTGGGAAGGTGCCCAGACTGTCATATTTTTCAGTTCTTTTTCGATTATGGCATGCACCGAATCTACAGGCATGTATGTATGTCCTGGAATAAGGTAATTGAATTGTATAATTTCTAAGTTTCCACATTTATTGAGTGTGTAGTTTACCGCACTCAAAACGGTTCTATTCCGATTTTGGCCTGAGCAGCTGTCACAATATAGTATGAGCCTTTTGATATTACCGCGCTCGTCGACGTCTTTTATATACGATTGTAGACAAGTCACTATCTCAATTCCTCCTCTTTTCGCGTCAGCTTTCCTCCAAAGGAAGCAATATCCTTCTTTAGTTACACTTTCATAAATGTAAAATTTTAGACAGCGTATTTGCGACTATAAAACAATAACATATTGTTACGCGAGCTACTGCATTAATGTGCTCAATTAGTGCCCCCAGTGAAATTCCATATGATACGACTATGGCTCCTCCGCCTTATTATCGAGAATGATCTGGAATACGTAACATCTAGAAAAACCCAGCGCGTCCACCAGAAATTCGAGTTCGAGAGATTTCTAGAACTACATACGTGCGAGTATGAATAGGCGACGAGCATCGCAGTGGAGTTAGTTAGTCAGTTAGTGTTGATACTGAAAGGAAGCAATCGCGCCTCGAATAAGTGACTCTCATATAAATTAATTAGTGTGTGTTTAGTGTATTATATAAATTATTAAATAAGGACTGTATTTGAATATGAATCTGTAAATATAAATTAATTGTAAATATAAATTAGAATAAACGTTACATTGGTGTCAGAAGTGGGATTGAAAAATAAATAAACAGGAAGATGGCGAAGAAACTTTGTGAATTAAAAGTTTCAGAGCTTCGAAGAGAGTTGGAGGATTACGAATTGGACACAAGTGGGGCCAAGTCAGCGTTAGTGGAACGACTGAAAAATGCTATGATTAGCAATGAATTGGACCCGGAAACGTTTGAATTCACCGACGAAGCGTCCGCCTCTATATCCTCGACGATGGGAAACAAAATGTCTGATATAAAAAACGAAATTTCATCCATGGAAAATAAAATTTCGACGGATATGGAAAACAAAATGTCGGATATAAAAAACGAAATTTCATCCATGGAAAGTAAACTTTCGGCGGATATGGAAAATAAAATATCGGACATGGAAAATAAAATTTCGACGGATATAAAAAATGAAATTTCTGCTGTGGAAGAAAAGATTAGAAGAATGGAGCAAGAAATGAAACAAAAAATCGAAGAAGTCGAAAAGAAGACTAGTAATAAGCCGGATATTACAACTAGGCAAGCCCCGAACAACGACGAACTGGCAGAGAAAGTAGAGTTGAAACCGAAAAGGGAAAACGATAAGAACAGCCGAGTGAAACTGCCAACATTCGATGGTAAAACGTCATGGCCGAACTATCTTAAGCAATTCGAGGCGGCAGCAAAGGCAAACAACTGGAGTGAGAAAGAAAAAGCGTTAAATTTAACTCTTGCCCTTAGAGGAGACGCCATGGATATCCTCAAGACCATTCCAGTGGAAGAGACCAAAGATTTTGAACAACTCAAAAAGCGATTGAACATGATATATGGCCTGGAACACTCGGAGCATCTGTATCAGTCGCAGCTGAAAAACCGCAAACAAAAACGCAACGAAACTCTGCAGGAATTCGAAGCAGACATTGCGAGGTTGGTGCGGTTTGCCTATCCATCGGCACCGGAGAATGTCATGGAATGTTTAGGGGTACAGACATTCATCGACGGAGTTCGTGACTATAAAATGCAAAGAACTCTACGCTTGGCTCGGCACAAGACACTGGTCGACGTACTCTCTGCAGCCTTGGAGTACGAAGCAGCTACACAGGCTTCCGGAGTATACGGCAAGGTGAGGGCTGTAGCAGACGAACAAGTGGAAAACAAGCTTGACCAGATTGTCAACATGATGAAAAGCATCTCAAATGGAAAGTAGAAAGCTGTGAGATGCTGGAATTGTGGAGAAATGGGACAAGTACGCAGTTCGTGCAAGCGACCGAGAACTGCTACAAACAAAGACGCCCAGCAGGAAAACTAGGATGGGTCGACCTTCAGAGGACAGCTTCGACCCGAAGACCTTCCAAAGACCCTATCATTCTAATAGCCTCTCTGAAATGTCGCGATGATAGTGTATACGTGGATGGTGAAGTTAATGGTAGGAAGTATACACTATTGGTGGACACTGGAGCAACGAGGACTATTATTCGCCCCGAGACTGTCAACAACGGAAAAGACTTTTACCGACGACTCTGCGACTCAGGACTGCCACAGGTGAAAGCGCCAATGTCCATGGAGAACTACCGGTGCAATTGGGAATTGGCACAGAGAAGTTCACCCACACTGTCGTTGTCGCTGATATCGAAGAGGACATAATACTCGGAATGGACGTTATGAACCTACATGGCTTCCAGCTAGATTTCAAGAACCGGGTGATTAGAGTAGGTTCTGAGGAAGTATTCCTTCACCCACACGAGGATAAAACTGTTCAGGTAGCCGTACAGGAGGATAGAGTTGTACCCGCAAGGAGCGAATTTTTCACTGCAGCAAGGCTACAAGGAACCGTCGAAGAAGGAACACCAGTCATGATGGAACCATGGAATCATGATGAAGAGGTTGGTCGAGGAATCCTGGTAGGAAAAGGGTTAGTCATGGCTGCCGAAGAAATACCTGTACGCATTATAAATGTAAATGACCATCCCATAACTATAAAGAAGGAAACCAAAATTGGAACTTGCGTACCAGTGGCGTCAATAATTCATCAAACAACAACTTCCAATGATGCCAACAATAAATTAGAACAAATGATAGCAGTGGCTGGGCAATCCCTTAGCCTGCAAGAGAAGAAAAAAAATCAGAGAACTCTTGCTACAATACCGATCTCTTTTTGTACCAAAAGGAGGAAAGACAGGAAGAACATCTGCTGTCAAACACAAAATTGACACCGGCGACGCTAAACCGATAAGACAATCGGCTCGACGGCTACCACAGGCCAAAAGGGAGGAAGCGGAGAGAATTGTTCGCGAGATGGAAGAGGACAAGGTAATAGAACCTTCTACCAGCCCTTGGGTCTCTCCGGTGGTTCTGGTAAAGAAGAAGGATGGAACCACGAGGTTTTGCGTGGACTACCGGCAATTGAACAATGTTACAAAGAAAGATAGCTATCCTCTACCGAGAATCGACGATACTTTGGATACGCTGGCCGGTAGCAAATTGTTTTCTACCTTGGACCTGAAGTCTGGATATTGGCAGGTAGAAATGGATCCAGCCGATAAAGAAAAGACAGCGTTTACCACCGGATCTGGACTATGGCATTTCACCGTTATGCCATTTGGGCTGTGCAATGCCCCCGCAACGTTTGAAAGACTGATGGAAAACGTATTGCGAGGGTTGTCCTGGAAGACATGCTTAGTGTACCTTGATGACATCATAGTCTTGGGAAGGACATTCGAAGAACATCGAAAGAATTTGGAAGCTGTCTTCAAAAGGTTGCAAGCTGCCCAACTGATGCTCAACCCCAAGAAATGTCAACTATTTCAAAACAAAGTCAATTATCTAGGCTATGTAGTCAGCAAGGATGGTGTAGCTGTAGACGAAGAAAAAGCTGCTACCGTATGAAAGTGGCCAAGACCCACCGGCAAGCACCAAGTTAGAAGCTTCCTTGGACTCTGTACATACTACAGGCGATTTATAAAGAAGTTTGCAGATATCGCTAAACCCTTGACACGACTTACAGAAGAAGCAAGGGAGTTTCACTGGGACGAAGACTGTCAAACTTCGTTCGAAACCTTGAAAAAGTACTTGACTACTGCACATATACTCGGCTATCCACTACCAGAGAGAGAATTTAAACTAGATACTGATGCTAGCAATGTTGGAATTGGAGGAGTGCTATCACAGGTTCAAGGAGGACAAGAGAAAGTTCTGGAATATTCTAGTAAAGTTCTTTCCAAACCAGAAAAAAACTACTGCGTCACAAGAAGAGAGCTCCTAGCAGTAGTGAAGTCCGTGGAGCACTTCTATCAGTATCTGTATGGGAAGAAATTTGTGATAAGAACCGATCATGCCGCACTTAAGTGGCTTATGCAATTTAAGAACCCTGAAGGTCAAATCGCCAGATGGATCGAGCGGCTCCAAGAATATAATTTCACTATTGAGCATAGAGCCGGAATGAGCCACAGAAATGCAGACTCACTCTCTAGAAGACCTTGCCCAGCAGAGTGCTCTCACTGCACCAAAACAGAATCTAAGGAAGCTGCCATTCGAAGAACCACGGTGACCAGCGACGAATGGACACCGGAAAAGTTAGAAGAGGAACAAGAGAACGATCCCGACTTGAAGAAAATCCGACATTGGAAAAAGGAAAACTGTCGACCTACTTGGCAGGAGATTTCAAGGTACTCGCCAACGATGAAATCGTATTGGGCCCAGTGGGACTCGCTGGTTCTGGAAAACGGTTTGCTACAGCGAGTAATCGAGAACGATGGAGGTTCCGAAAGTAGAAGACAGTTGGTGATTCCAAGAACAAGGGTAGCAGCAGTACTGCGGAAATTACACGACAGTCCGTCAGGAGGACATCTAGGTGTGAAGAAGACCCTCCAGAAAGTGCGAGAACGGTTTTATTGAATGCACAGTTCCGAAGATGTGAAGGACTGGTGTGAGAAGTGCACTACCTGTGCTATGACCAATGGACCACAAGAAAGAAGAAAGGCTCCTATGAAGCAGTACAATGTCGGAAGCCCTTTTGAACGCATTGCCCTGGACATCGCCGGACCGTTTCCACCGACAGCAAATGGTGGTGATAGATTATTTCACAAAATGGGTAGAAGCGTATGCCATTCCAAACCAAGAAGCCGCAACTGTTGCCGACGTGCTTTTGAATGAGTTCATTTGCCGATATGGAGTGCCCCTGGAAATACACAGCGATCAGGGCAGAAACTTCGAAAGCCAGCTGTTCCAGGAAGTTTGTGAAAATCTCGGCATGAAGAAAACGAGAACTACGGCTTTGCATCCACAGTCGGACGGAATGGTAGAGCGAATAAACAGAACTCTTGGCAAATACCTGTCTAAAGTAGTATCTAACCATCAGCGAGATTGAGACCAATATCTCTCGCTATTTGCGATGGCCTACAGATCCGCCATCAATGAGTCTACCGGCCAAACACCAGCAAAAGTTCTGTTCGGACGCGAAATGAGATTACCCTGCTCTCAAGATTATTGAAATACGTAAATAGACTCTAACGTCTTTTTTCATCAATCTCCTCACAATTGTTTCCTTATTTTTTCCCGTACTTGGGTTTGGAGCCATTTCTTTAGATTATGAAATCAAACAATTTCATTTTGTTAAATCTACATTATATTTAAACTTGAAGTGAAGCGTTTCGCTAACACAGTAGCTTTTTCATACGAAAGGAACATTCACAAACAACAAAATAAAATTGTTTGATTTCATAATTTACTATGGATCTACATCAAGTAAAAGTCTCATCTATTCCATTTCTTTAGCTTTGATTGTTTTACCTTGTTTGTTTTCTGGTTTTTTTTGCGGTGCTTCTTTTTTGTATTTTCTCTTTCTTTGTCCTTCTTTTCCGTTTTTTTCAATACTCAGTCCTTTTTCGTTTGGTTCCTTCTTTTTATTTTTATTTTTTTGACGTTTTTTCGATTTTGTGGAGTCATCAGATGAACTGTCACTAGAAAAGACGGCCGATGATTAAGAATACGCAAAAGGCTCGTCATCGGAGTCCAAAAAATCCATGTAAGATATTCCGATTTTTTCTACTTCTTTTCTCATTTTCTGTACTAGTTGATGGTTGTGAGTCAGTCGCTGGTAACTCTGCTTTTTGGACTTCTATAGTATCTACTAGAATTTCAAAGTTTCCAACAAAATTGTAATTTTTTACTTCTTTTCTATATTGTGAATTCTCTACATCTATTTCAATCATTTCTTCTGTCACATCTGTTACCTTAACATTTTCATCTGTTTCTTGACCAGTTGATAAATTTATGTCGTTAGTAATATGTTGTGATTCCGCAGGATGTATTTCTACTCCTACTACCCTTTTTGGATGTCTCCAACTTAGCTTGACATTTTTTAGCAACAGTCTCTGCAACTATTGTATCTGTATATTCCGCATTAATTAAATCGACATACTTAATAAAACTGTGTTGCTCCGCAGTCTCTAACTCTGCTGCATGCAAGTTTCTTAATGTCTCTAGCTCGGCTTCAACATTTTTAATAACATCCTGTACTTTGTTTGTGATACTTCCTTGATCCACGGCTTGTAGCACCGTTTTCTCCACCTGATCTTGAAAATTTCCAGCAGCACCCTCTATCTCCACCATTTTTGTATCGTTCCTATTAATTGAAATTACTTGTATATCGTTGATAATAACATCTTCATCCATGGGTCGTAGTGCTGCTATCTCAACGTTTTGTGATGCCTCCAATACCGTAATACCTCACCTTCATTGTTCACGTTCACTAAATCCCGACCGTTAATATAATCTTGGTGAATAGTTTGAACCAATAGTCCCGTATTTTTTTCTTCTAAATGTTCATTCTGTTTGTATTGCTTAGGATGTGGCGGTGTTAAGCCGAAGTCAGGCACCCTCCATCGTTGGATGCACACTAAACCCGGTTACCGTTACGCCCTAAATTCCTACAGGGCATTACGGTTCTATGGTTTATTTACGATAAAAAGACGACGACGTTGCAAAACAAAATATTGTGATGTTGCCAAGCTGTAGTTTTTTCCTTCACTTAACGAAAACTAGAAAAGTCAATCTGATGTTAGATTGGCAGTTCTTCTTTTTCATTGTTCCGTGCCTCCCCTCCCCCCTCCCCTGTTATTTGGCAATCTTCATTGAATTAAAAAAAAAACAGGCCGTTTTTTGTTTTAATTTGTGTATTATAAAATAACTGTACCTAATTAATTGATTAATTGTTATTAGTGATTTTGAAAAGGTGGAAATAAAGTGAATTGGATAAAGATATACAAAAAATAAAACACAAAATTTCCACTCCTCCACCACAAAATCATCACTATCTCCTTCATCACTGTCAAAATTAATAATAAGTGGAGTCACATCCTGTCTATCGAATACTACTTCTCTATCCCACCAATCTTGTATAATTTTTTTGTGTGTGCTCTACTGTCTTTGGCCAAATATCAGGAGTTACTTTTTCTGAAGAATTTTTCCATGCTCCTAATGCTTGTTCTGTTGAAGAACCATCAGTTCCCACATGATCTCTATAAAATTTTTTAACTAGGCCCCAAATATGTTCAATTGGGTTGAACATACAGTGGTAAGGGAAGTCTAAGCACTTTGTGGCCATATTTTCCAAATAATATGTCAGCTTCATATACTGTTGGTGGTTTATTCCTACAAAAAAGTATATATTTAAACAAAATAAGTTATCTCAGTATAACCATAATATATTGAATAATGTTCATATCAAGTTACAGTTTAACTAAATTCAACAATTGGGTTTTGAAGAAAGTATTTACAAAAGGAATATCATTTTGTTTTAACCAGTTCTGTATATCAGCCTTTTTGGTATCTGTTGTTGGTACTTTATTGATCACTGTACTGTGATAACTTGCATTATCCATTACAATTGTGGCAGGTTCTTCCAAATTCACTAAAAGTTTTCAAGGTTATGTGCTCCTCTGAAAAAATATTTTGTTCGTTAATTGTGAATAAAATAAAAAAGTGAATTCAATATACTCACTGTTTCCATACATTTCGTATATAACATTTCGGAAAGCATTTTGATCAAAGTTATCAATTTCAACAGTAGGTTTTATGCGTTGTCTATTTTTAGGTGGGCTTTTAGGCTGTTCATCTCTAATATTCTTGGCGGCAATACGGTTAACAATCGTAATGCTAAGTTGTAAATCTTCTGCAACTCTCTACAATATAATAACTTCAATTTATGAAAGAATAATATATCAAGTTTAATAGGGTATTTTCCTATGAGCGGAAAAAATTAAAAAAGAGTCGGAGCAGGTACTTTGTGGTACTACTATGCCAGAAATCAATATTTCACACAAATAAATTAAACCAGTGATTTTTTATTAACTTAACAAAGATGGTAATTTTCAAATATTTACTCAGCGCGGGAAAATATGTGAGTTTATTGTGACGTAAGAGGTCTCGCTGAATGCTTGTGGCCAGCTCAGGTGGGCGGCCGCAGGTCGAGCCGATGGTTCCGATTCGGCTGGTCAGTGATCTTGTCGCTCGGGATGCGGTAGGCGGAGCGACAAGATCACTGACGTCATAAAAAATCAGCGCGTTTTGGCGCGCTATTTAAATATAAAATTTTTAAAGTTGGTTTTGGCAACTTTCCCGCTTAGTAAAAAATTTGAAAAAAATTTGGAGTACTTAACTGAGGCCAGACAATCTTCTAATGGTGTTTAAAAAAAATTGTCAAATACCCTATTAACCTAACCTAACATTAAAAACAATCAACCATTTACATTTAAATATGTAAGAATAATATTAATAATAATGAATACAAATAAAGAATACTATTACTTACGTCGGTTCCGGTAAACTTCGCGACCCTCTGAATTTTATGTTAATTTTAGATTTGTTTGAAAGCTTACCTTTAATATAGCAGATTAGAACAAAAATTTAGCTGGCTCATCCAGTAATAACTTCAAAAATCACGATTTGAGTTCAAAAAATTGTACTTTTCCAACTCTAATTCATGCTATTTCACGATAAATATTTTCACTTTAAACAGTAAAGGTTATTATCTTGAACTAAATCTCAGTCTGTTTCACACAAAAAACCGGAAGAAAATACTTGAATTTTGCCAATTTTTAGAATTATTCGTAAGCATAAATATTTTCGTTTGACACTTGAGCTTATAAAATTACACAATAAAATCTTATGTCTAGATATCCTAAGTTCACAAATTAGGATCAGATGACACTTCCTAACAGCGTTGTTAAATGGTGTTTATTTTCTTTCAGCTGAATTAATAATGCATTGTAATGGATTACATGAATATATTATATAACAATATAAAATTATTTGTACTTATAATAATGAAAATTTAAATAATAAACATCCTTAGAATGTAGTGTTTATCTTATATTTGTTTTAAATATTAAATAGAAGAGATTAAAACAAACTTACTGCTCGACTACAGTATTTTTCTTTTATAACGAATTTTAGTTCAATATGATATAGAGGTTATTTTTTCTATTCTTACCTTGTTATTTCTCCGTAGAAAGCTTATTGTCTAATCACTCCTCTTGATTCTAACAATTATCACTCATTTATAATGGAATCACTAATAAACCACAGTTTGGCGATTTTCATAAATTATCGATTTGTTTTGAAAGGTTCGTAGGCAAGATCCTCTTGTTACGGCTGCACCGATCTGCGCATGCGCCTAATTAACGTCGACACGCCGCGAAATTTTTGAATATTCAATGAATCAATTATTTCCCTTCAACGACAATACGCGTAAAGACGCGTTTGTTATTTCTAGATGGATTTTCGTTCATTTTGGTCCATGATAAAATTGTTATTATATTATTGAGATAGGATTGGTTGAGTTAAAAGTCGCAAGTTAAAAACAAATGATAGTATTTTGACAGTGGGAAGTCAAAATGGAAGTCGAGAACGTATTTCAACTAAATTCTCTCATTAGTTTAAATGATGAGGAATTGTTGAATCGACTCCAGATTGTACATTTCTTACCGCGGGATGTAAGATGTCTTGCTGTACGGTGTCGAAGACTATGTTCGTTGCGAAAACGGAGAACTGGTATTTTGGGACATATTTTTTGTTGTACTAAGTGTTAGATTAGGATTAGTGTAGTGAAGGGAACTTTTTTTTGAAAACTGTAAAGTGCCAATACGTACAATTTTATATTTGCTATGGCAGTGGGTGTATGAAATTCGGTCGGGGTCCAGTGCTTTGTCAGTTGGTTGTAGCAAGATAGTTGCTGTGCTGTACGCCCGCTCTTTTAGAGACATATGTGTCAAATAATTTGTATTCCACATGAATGGGCGCCGCTTCGCTCGCTCAATCAATCAATCTATTGATAAGCATACTAACTTCCCTTCCCCTTTTTGGAAAACATCATAATATGAAATAAAAATCATTTGATATTCATGTCGATCTATATACATACTTGTTTATTCCCTTCCCCTTCTCGAAAAAGTGTCTAATAATTTGTATTCCACATGAATGCGCGCCGTGTCGACGTTTTTCAATTCGCGCGCGCGAATTGCGAAACATCGACCCGGCGCGCTCGCTTCGCTTGCGATATCAATCAATCAATCTATTATTATAGCCAGCTGGCATTTAAGATTCTTCAAGTTTACTCGGGACGACAAATGTTCCAGGATAGAATTATAGAATCTCTGATACAACAAGAAATTAGCGGGAAATGGCACAAAACTTGCCACAAATGTGCACTCACTTTTAATAAAGAGGAAACAAAAAGGACACAAAATTAAATCACTATTAACATTACTTCGTGTTCTTTAGAATTCAAAATATTAGGTTATGTGTTATGTTGATTGGATTTATTTGTTGTTTTTATTCGCTTCTTCTTTTTTCGCCTGGTATATCGACCAAGTTAGCTAGATAGGTTTTCCATTTTCACTCTAACTACATCAAATATACGTACCAAGTTAGTACCTGACACCTGTAGTCAGTGGCGGCTGGTGGGTTATCGAACTGGTTGTAGAAATTCTATTTGAATTTCTACAATAGACTTCTTTAAATCAAATAATTTCCCATAATTAGGATTTACCTCGTATCTGTCTTTTTCGAATGGCGTCTGGTGGCGTAGTCTCAAGCAGGTGCGCAGAAATTTTAAAACAGCCTGTAAAACCATTGATTGATAAATAAGTAATCAACGGTAAAACGACGTTTTGAGTAAAAATTGTCAAGCATACAAGGTCGTTCTTTCTTTTTGTTATCAGTTTCTATTGAATTTCAATCCCCAAATCATGGGGCTTTTTTCTTAAATTAAATATCATGTAGTGATGTGAAATCGCATTACTCTAGTGCCAATCTGTAAGTAGTGTACATATTCTATAATTTAATTAATTATTCATCGAGAGGCAGCGGCCATTAATGATGTTGAACCGGCATTTCATGGGCTCCTGAAAATGAAGGATTGCCAAATCTTCTTATT
>CAJUYG010003861.1:8337-19013 GCA_910591675.1 Galerucella calmariensis | reverse complement strand
ATATTGTGGAGTCATTTAGAAACAGTTAGTTTCATTTAAAACCATAGGATTGGGTTAGGTTAGGTTTGTAGTGAGTGGGTCTATAAGGCCCTCCACTGCGATTGGCAAGAGTCTATTGGGATCCCGCGTATTCAGATTTCACCAAACAAATTCAGCTTCTTAACAAAACCGATTATTTTATTCGGTGAATGATATTTCAGGTCCGAGAGAGAGACCCTGCCAAACATCAGATACCTCCCTTGCAAGAGAGTCTGAGAGTCATTTTTTTATGTATATCAGCCATCCTGCCTAAGTTTTCATTCTTCCCTTTTAGCATATTCATGGTGTCTTTATGCACTTTCTGCAGTTCTATACTTGTGCCAATTTTTTACCGGGATTTGGAAGACAAAGGAGTGTTAGATCTTCGAAGAGTAGACGGAATCACAATTGTGATTGTACCACTGATTTTTTCATGCTCCAGCTTCAGAGTTACTGGCAATTTTCTTCTTTTTCTCTTCTTGAACAGAAACGTACGTCAGCTCCTCCCCAGTTTCATTATTTTCTGTATTAAAATTTTATTCCAAAATAATTGTAGCTAAGAATGTGATAAATCTCTCAACGTAGATTTAAGTACTATATGTTAGATTTGATACATGTTTCGGCAGGTTCTTTGGATGATATCAAACATTTATATCCAAATTGGATACCGTGGGTTCTGGGGCTTCAATTGGCTAGAAAGTAATAGCTATTTGTGTACCAGAAAGTAGTACTTTGGCAGTCGAGACAGAAAGTTGGCAATCTGTCGAGACTACCGAAGGGCTTTCTGCACACAAATTTTTTTCTACGATCACACCAAAATAAAATTAATTGCCATTGTTTGTACTTAGCAGTTTCCAGATTGCAGTTTCGTCTACCTATGTACGTAGGCAACACTTATTACATTAATGTCAGATAATTTTTAGATTTCCCCATTTCTTATTAAATTATTACGGAAAACACTGTTGGATGCTTCAATATATTAGAAAATCAACCGAAATATTTCATTCTACAGTTTATATTAGAATAACTACTAGCTCTCTTTTATCTATAAATAAAATTGGGCGTGTGCCAAAGTTACTTTCTGCCTAAGAGCGCCAATAATGTCAAATTATGACAGCTCGCGAAAAACAATAACTCTGCAGTTGCTTTTCAAGGCACAATAGACGACTATCGATAGTGGTCGTAGAAAAATATTTTTAAACTATTGATTAGTCAAAATTTCCAAGATTTTCGGATATCTAGGAAACGTTCTCGGAAAGACCGTCATAAAATGAAACTAGAAAAGGCGACGTTATTCTAACGGCCTACGTCCAGCGGCACAAAACGTCTGCATAAAAGGGCATAGATTACTGCCAAATATTTCATTCTTTTTTATGTTTATTTTTCATTCGCTATCCGATTGACGATTACAAATCTTGTCGAACTTTGGCCGATGCGATAGAGAGTTAAAAAACAAATTACAGAATGCCAGTCCAGTACTAGTTGTTTTTGATTGAATACACTTTTTGCACTTTTGAATAGATTGCGTGAAATAATGAACGATCTGGTACACTTTTACTTTCTTCATATTATTGTTCTTATACAATGAATAAATTGTTAGATTAAAATACGTGCATTTTCGGCTCAAAATTAAACCGGCTTTCTTACAACGTGTCGGTGCACGAATCACCTTCTTAATCTTACTGCACCGTCGCGCCAACGTATCTCTTATAACGGCCAACACATTCCCAAATGCGCCGTTACCAAATCAAGCCAAAAATACGAGATAATATGCTTTCCGAACACCAGTCCTTATCAGGCTCAACACTTTCAATAGTCTATTTTAAAGAAATCCTCCCTTGGCTGCTCTAGTTCAAGAAGTTTATATTTCCCATGAGACATTGCCTCACACTCGAGGATAATGTGTGAGGTAGATTCCTCCTCTCCAATGCACAACCTACAGACTGGTTCATCTTTATACAGATTAAGAAAGAGCTTAATAGTTCATACGATTTACACAAGTACGACAAGGGTAATATTTAAACAACACTACTTGAAAGAGAGAGACAAGAATTGTTCGCTATAGAACTCACAATTAGATCAGTCCCCTCTACCTAAATAGATGGGCAGTGTTCTTTGCCATTCGTACTTTCAACCATTGTTCTGCCAAATTTACTAATTAGTAGAAGTTATTATTGCTATTCAACATTGTTTCCGCATAAAATGTTTAAAATTTTAAAACAAAAATTTGTAATAACTTCTACAGAGAAGATATCCCTTGTCTGATATGAATCTATTTCTACTAATTAATCGGTTTTAATTCAATAAATTAATGTCTATTATCCAATAACAAACTTTCTTTCTCTTATCCTTATGCCTTCTCAGGCGTCGGATTGGAGTTTTTCCTGTACCAATTTTTTCCATTCTTTTCTGTCCCTGTCTAATGCCTCTATCTCTCCTAATGTCTTTCCTTTGTTATTTCCAACTTCTTCAATCTGGTCTATCCATTTTCTCCTTGGTCTTCCTCTTTGTCTTTTTCTTGATATTCCCATTTCCATTACTTTTCTCGCTATTCTATCTTGCTTCATTCTTACTAGATTGCCAAACCAGTTCAATCGTTTCTTTTTAATATTTGATATTATTGGGTCTTGATTAGCTATGCCTCTGATTTCTTCGTTCCTTGCTTTGTCCCATTTGGTTTAACCTGCTATTTTCCTATTTACCATCGCGTTTATTTTTGTTTCGTACTTTTTCCGCAGTACCCAGCTCTCACTGGCATAAGTTATAGTTGGTACTGTAATTTTGTTGTAGATTTCTAACTTTGTGTTCATATCAATGTATTTATGGCTTAGTAATGTCCGATTTAAGGAATAATATAATCTTGTTGATTCATTTGCTCTGTTATTAAGTTCTGCGTCTATTTTTTCCTCTTCTCAATAACAAACAAAATTCTATAAAAAATCTGTGTCAGATTCGTGGTTCAAGCACGCCTCTGACTAATGATCCATATAAAAAAACCAATTCACCCCTTTTATCTCCATTGACTGCTACTTCTCTCTTCATGATCCCTGCGATATCGTGCACAGTATAAAGAACCGATAAGCTAACAGTCTAATAGATAAAAATCTAACGAAGCCGATATCGAAAAGAATAGAATTCGAAAAGAATGTCTAGTGTCCTCCGGCCTGGTGGACTGACTAAGGTATTTTTGAAAATTAGGGAGACTAAAAATATATAGTGAAATAATTTACATTCACACTAGTCGCATATAAAAAAAATGTTGACCTTATTGGATAGTTTTTTATTTCGGAAGTTATAACTAGAGCATGGATTTTTAAGCATAAAAAAAACTTAAAATATGCACTTAAAAACGCTCAAAATTTTCTGAAAATAAGCTCATAAATATGCATGAAATTTAAAAAAAAAGCAAGGAAAAATAATTTATAAAAACGAATATCTTTATCAATATAACACAGTTTTACACAAAAAACATAAAAATAAAAGTCATTTCATCATAATATAATGTAAATAAAAAAACTACTTTTTCCTAAAAAAAGCAGAAACTTACTTCTTACGAAAAAAACACTAAATAATAGGAACGAATGAAACTTTAAACATACAAACTACTCGTCTTTGAATAAACCAATAACTAGGTAATTGTTTTTCTAAATTGTCAACAGTAAATCCCATTCTTCTATCACTCAGCACAAATTTTAAATCAGAAAAACTTCAATCATCATTCAACATCCACGCTAGTAATTGGTACATAATTAAATTTAGGATAGTTGCATCTATCGCAAGATCTTCAACAAAATTTCCTTTAATAACATTTGCTATTTGGTTTATAGCCGAGGGTATCCACAATCGGCCTACGGAATTCCCCAAACAATAGACATGTGCTGGGTAACGTTAGTACGGTGTTGTCACGTTATAATATAAAGTAAATTAATCGGAAATTGACTAATATATTAAAAACTGTTACATACCGAGAAGTAAATGTACAAAACTAGCACCAAATACACCACTAATTGTTAAAATATGCATAAAACTAGCACACAAAAAAATAAATGCATTAAAACTGAAAATAGGCAAAATGGCACAAAAACAAATTGACCATGTGAATCCTCTTATTAAAATTCATGCATATATGTGATCAAAAAACATCTGCCATCAAAAATTACTTATGGCATAATAGCTATAAATCCGCGCTCTAGTTATAACTATTGTTACCACAGGAAAAATAAAAATTTAGGAGATATAACAAATAATAGTAAATTGCGCAACAAGTGAGAAAAGTACTTTCCCACATACTTCCCACTATACTTTTTCTACAACTGCACAAATTAAAAATATAGGTAAAGTATTTTAATATTTATTTTTATGGTAAAAAAAAATTAAAACTAAAGTAACCTCTCTCTAAACTGTATCATAATAATAAATTTTGTGTGTGCCAATCCATAATTTTTCTTGAAATTTCCGGCAGGAAATCTAAAGTTACTTTTGCATCTTTTCCTTATATCTCTGGCGGAGTGTTATTAAAATCGTCACTATTGTCAGTATCCATATTATTAATATTATAAATAAGTAGGTACTTACTTATATGTCTTGTTAAACTAATATTTTCAATAGAAATTTGAATTTTGATCAAAGCACGATTGAAACTACCTTTTACAATTTGAAAACTTTAAATATTATCTGACGTTTTTGTGACAACTAAGTAGGTATTCAAAGATGACAGTAGCATACCAAGTTTTTGTCGATTTTATTTGATTCTCCATATACAGTTATGTGACGTGGGCAAAGTGCCGTAAGAAATAATATTTCTCACAATATGAGCAATATTTGGTTTTGAAATTGAGTAAGCTATGAGAAATATGTCACTTTTCATAGCAGTTGTAGAAAAAACTAGAATTCCAAAATCGCCTCGGTTACTGTCAAGAATGGTGGTCATATTGAACATTCAATTTAATTGTAAAGTACATTCTAAATATCTTCTGTAAGTTCCTTGTGGCATACTTATTCTTTTTTCTCTTATTCTTTTGGGAATCAAACCACAATAATGTTTTTTATTTTTTATTTCGACGTTTCGGTAGCGTTCCAGCTACCGTTGTCAAGATTAACTAGTAACAAAAATTAATAAAATAATTTTTGGTCCCTATCTGACACAACGAAAAGATATGACAACTAGACAATCAATAATATTTTGAAGTTTAAGACTACAAAACTTTGTTGTCAAATTTTATTAAGGTCCATTTATAGTAGATCACATCTCCGGTAAAATGTGAAATAAAATATTTTATTTTATGACATTCTAACGATATGATAGTCTACTAGAAATGGAATCCAGTGAAGTACACGTTCCAGGAACGGTTTTTATTGGGATAGCGCTTTTTTCGCTTATTTTGGAAATGTTGTTAATAAAACGCGTTTGTTGTTACTTTTTTGTGTATCATTATTTTTGTTTTCAAAATATGTATGACTCAGTTTGGTGATTTTGTGTATTGAAGTGTGTATCGATTAACAACTATTTCAATGATAAATCATAAGAAAACCTGGATAAAAACTTATGATGCTATCCTGATAACGCAGGTAATTGATTATTGAAAATTTCTTTTTCTAACATTGGTAACCAAATTTGACTACATTCGGCTGAAATACTAGCTACACATTTATCTGCATTTAGTTGTATCAAAGCACTTTCTTTGATTTTTCGTCTTTTATTATTGGGCTCTTTCAATATTATTTTTGTCGAATTCCATTGAATTTTATGCCCCTCTTCATTCTACGTAAAGTAAAATCTACCTGTTTCATATTTTTTTCACATAATAACGCTAAAATTGAATATATAATATTCAGAGCCTCATTTAAACAAGAAAAATACTCGTGATCGTTGTTTAAAATATAACCAACGAGGGATATTTGAAAGGCCAATCTGATAATCTTCCAAAAGTAGACTCGCTTCATGACTGTAAATTTGTTTTTAAGAAACGTTTTGTTTTCACGTCCTGAAATTTATTCTAGAACTGAAAACAATTCGATTCGACTAGCATTATAAGCAAAAAACTAGCATGAAAATTGTATTTAAAAAAAAAATAAAGTTGAAAACTCGTTCCCGTTTAAAGTCACGTATCACGGGACACACCGTAAGAACTTTAGTGCCTTTTAAGCAATAATCAAAATTTTTGAATCAATAAATAAATACACATATTAATAGAAAAATTTATTTCTAATCGATCAACAATCGACTATTATCAATTATCATCAATTGATTAATAATCGATGATTTTTGATCGATCAACGATCGATTAAATAATCTATTATCAATAATAGATTAAATAGTCGATTATCAACAATCGATTAATAACCGATTGTATATAATCGATGAATATTCGAATATTTCCAATCGATTAAAAGTCGATGGTTTCCAATCGATCAACAATCGATTATTATCAATTGGTTAAAAAATCGATTATTTTTGATCGATCAACGATCGTACCTTATTAATCAATCTATAACCGATTATTATTGATCGATTAACAATCGATTATCATTAAGTTGTAGTTGTAGAGTAGTAGATGAATTATATCGTTACAAAATTCTGTCCTCGGTTTTTTTCTTCAATCTATAGATTAATTTAAAATCTTTCCAGCATTTTTTTAATTTAAAACGGACGAGCGTAACTGTAAGGTATATCTCCTAATCGATTATCAACAATCGATTATTATACTATTATATTATCAACCTTTGTGTAAAATTTAAACCCGAGACATCGATATATGGCGGCATTACAGTTTTCTCTAGCCTATGAATCGCTGCTTCGTAAACACATAACGCAGGTACATAACGCAGCAACTTAACGGTCAGATCTTTTGCGTCGCGATACCCGGTCGCTCCAACCTAACGTAAAGAACTAAAGTTCTAATAAAGTACTAAAAAAGATCAATCTTGCAAAAAATTATGGAGATAATAGTAAAAAATGTATCCGAATAAATTCAAGTATATCACCAGCACTGCGAATACCAGCTTTGCATAGAATTTTAATGTAGCATCGGTGGTTCAGTGGTAGAATGCTCGCCTGCCACGCGAGCGGCCCGGGCTCGATTCCCGGCCGAAGCATATGAATCGCTGCTTCTTACACGAGAGAGAGAGGCTCAAGGCACATAACACAACAACGTAACGTAGCGTAACGTAACGGTCATCTTTTGCGAATAACCCCCGGTCTCTTCGCTCCATCCTAACGTAAAGAACTAAAGTTCTAAAATACATTAAAAAATGTGAAAATTGTGTTTTTTTAATGAGCTATTTTCGGGATTTGAATGAGTCAGGGAAATAGGCTTATTACATCACAGTATGAAATGAAAAAAAATGGTATCAATTAACATGACAATTGGAATAAATGACAGTTAAAATGTATAATTGATCGGTAGAGTAACGTATTTCAATTCTGATGGAAACAGTGGCGACTGCACACATCTGAGCAGTTGACCAAACACGCGTTCAGTAGGAAACTGATGATCGCTTCGGTAGAGCTACGCTGTGAGAAACGCGACCACTGATTCTAAATATTAACAGCTTAATTAGCTTAATCAACTGGTGAGTACTTTGATTATGGAGTTGTAAATCGTAGCATGATCTGTCTGATTGTGTTAGTCTGTGTGTATTGAACCTCGAACTTTCCAAGTGTCTCCTGGATACACAGTGTACTGACTATTTATATAACACCTTCACAAGCCAATCAAGTAATGTAAATGGCAATCCCATCAAAAACATGATTGTGAATTGAGAGTCGAGTTCAATATTAGGGTATATACCTTGGCCATTGACTTCCACTACAAAAAAAGGTAGAACGTGTCGCGGGAAACACGGTAGGAACTTTAGTTCCTTTTAAGCAAAAATTATGTAATACATTTGACGTTATAGATAAACAATTAGCATATGCCTCGGTGAAATATTTAGCTTAATATTTATAATGGTACAGTACCCTTTATGAGGGTACTCATAACCATAACAAAATGAAAATTGTAATATGGAAAAACCAATAAATATTTTGTATAAGACTATTGTTTTATTAACTCATACTCATACTCATACGTACTGTTCTACAACATTTAAGAAAAAACATTTAACACGTTCAAGTTATTTTAAAACTTATGCCACCTACGCCTATGGTAAAATGAATCGTAAAGGGATCCGTTCAAGGTCATCAAAAGTTCTGGCAATTTATGAATGAAATTTATGAGAGTTATACTACTGGTTCGTTCCTATACTGTGCTATTAATTTCCATATTTTGTGTGCAAAGTGAGAGGTAAGGTGAATCGATCAGCGCGCATTATATGGTCGTTACAGCTCGACCAATGTAGCTTGAGACTTCAAATGTGCAGAAAGAGAAGAGAGACAGCAAACGAAATATAAACCATTTGTTCATAATTTGTTTAAACAATTGGGATTTAAACAAAACGTACCGGTTTTTCGTAAAAACGCCGGGCATATTCGTATTCAGCCGTTCGAAATACGTAAGAATATCACTTTTTTGTCCTTGGACCTATTATTGCACCTGGCATCACAAACCTCTCCCGGACTATATTTATAATTAGAAACCAACCAAAACAGGTCAATGCATGTAAGAAATTTGACAACGGAAAACATAAATACCTAATCGGTTATTGGAATAAGCAACTGTTATCTCCGACGCTGTGTTCTGAAATCTTCTATTCCGTTCTTTCTGACACGTTTTTATCTCTCCAAGGATAAACGACACGATAAGACACATTCACTATGACATACATTGTGGAATCGAATTCTTACGTAAAAAACAATTGGGCGATCGTGTAACTGATAGATTGTCATGCAAAAAATGATATAATGATGATTTAAAAAAATACTTCTAGTACAGTTTAATGCATCAAATAAGATACTTGATACACATATCAAAGGAAAGTTCAGAATGTGACCTTTCATCGGGTATGATGCTTGACCGGGAAGAATTTTGCTGTAAAGAGAAAAAACTGCTCGAATAAACTCAGAAGAATAGCTGTCTTCCCTCAGAAAAGTGGAAATTTCCCCGATTTTCCTGAAAACCCAGTGGTCTGGGCCAAAAAAATTATACCATCGGCAAGAGTTTATTCTAACCTTTCTCCCAATATGAATTATAAGCGGGTTTGACAGTTCATCATCGAGAAATTCCCGATAAACCAGAGCGCTCGGGAAAACTCCAGAAATCCACAAAAATCGCCTCTTGGAAAACACATTATTCAAAAAAATACGGGCGAATTTTTGGTAGCATTGTTTCGGAGTAAATGAAGCACCTCCCAAAGAACCATTATCCAATAGGATTGGCTGAAATAACTATTAATAAAAAGAATATGAATAAATCCATGGAAGCATTAAAAAATCTTGTAAAGACGAATTTTGGCCTGGTTTTCCAATGACCCAGGATCACGAATTGAGTGAATGAAAACACGCCTTAGTAGCCACAGATCCCTTCTTTCACCCGCACTTTGATTTTTTAAAAAAATATTGATTTTCACGCGAGTTATTAAAAAATTAGTAATATACTTGGGGACGTCATGCCCTCAGAGCGTGCTTTTTATAAGCCGGCCTGGAGGTCAATTTTGGGTCGGCGTTCGGGCCATTTATCTCGAAAACTATCTAATTTTTCGAAAAAATGCTAGGGATCGTTTTTGTGGGTAAGGAACTGCCCTTTATTTTTCGTCTGAACAAAAATTCTCCAGTGGTCAAATCTTGGCAGATATTGCGGGAATACGGATTTTCTGGAATTTCAGAGCCATTTTCCCACCCTTCCACAATGGTCAGGTACCTGACATTTTGGGAATTGAATGTGCCTACGATAACCTGCAAATTAAAAAAAAATTGCTCTTGCTGGACCAGTTGCCCATGTTGACACCTTCGTTTACTGGACTACTATCAAATATCGAATATGTAAGATTATGTTTTAATTGGGTACAATATTATAATAAAACTCCGTGATACTGTCTCTTAATTTTACTCGCTTCGGTAATATGGTTATCTCTAGACTAAACATTTTCAACCATCCAAATCCCTTCAACCATCCAAATCCCAAACAGCCTTCTTCACCTTTCACCTCGGTCGTATATATTTTATGAGGACGGTGAAAGAGATCGGATAACTAACATCGTATGTGTTCGAAATTATATTCCATCTCAGTCTCGCAAAATAAAATATAACACTCTGCCATCCTGATCATTTGGTCTGTCCTCAGACACTAAACTAAATATACTTATACTAATCAAGAAACTAAAAAGATATTTAAATTAACTTGAATCAAAACAACTTATGCATTAACTAATAATGATAATAATTCGCAAAAAATAGAATATAACACTCGGCCATCCTGACAATTTCGTCTGTCCTCATACCCTATATTATAACAACATAAATTAAACATTACATCGTTAGAACAGTTTGAGAACAACAAAAAAAATAATCATGACACTGAAGTGTCTGTTCGTTATATACAGGCAATATATTTGCTAAATAAAAATACAAAGACGACGTTACCAAAAACAATAGCGGCGTTCACTTATAGTCACGTTGCCAAAAACAAAAACACATTACCGACGTTCGCTTATAGGCACGTTGCCAAAAAAACTCAGTATCCACTTTCGCTTATAGGCACGTTGCCAAAAAAACACAGTAG
>CAJUYG010003860.1:2765-16431 GCA_910591675.1 Galerucella calmariensis | reverse complement strand
TTCTCTAAAATATTTTAATGAGGTTGAAGGTGCCAATTGTATTAAAGATATTAATACAGTTTTGCTTAATGTAACTTCTGATATGCTAGAAGAATATAAAAATATAGATGTACCTATATTGACAAATAATAGCTCTTTAACAGTTTTCACATGCGACTATAGAAATCTTTCAAGTACAGATAGCAATGCTATAGTTTATATTTCTGGCTATCTATTAAGGAAATGCATAAAGCATATTCGACTTCTAAAAACTATGGAGGTCTGAATGTACCTCTTAGTAATATTGTAGGATATGTTAAACAACTAGAAATAATCTTTGTTGAAAATTTTAATAAAATTAGTTGTCACGAGAACGTTGGAGCGACCCTTAGGAAATTATATGAAAATTTACTGTTTACACATCCTTGTAAAGAGTTTCCTCATAAATATTTCTTAAACCTATTTATTAGGCTGCGGATTTATTTTACAATTGAATTTGCGAACCAGGATATAAAAAATAGATATTCTTCGGAACAATCAATGAAATTTTACCTAACATAAAATTAAATATCTTAAAACATCTTTGAAAACCGGCATATTCAATATGAAAGACTTTCAAAATTCATAGATTTTAACTCATTTGGTTAAACGCCTTTGGTTTTGGATGGTTCGTATATCGATTCACATAATTTTCGAATCGCGATAATTATTTTTCCCAGTACCCGTATTTTACTGTTAGGTAAGTTGGTACTCTTTGATGGCCTCGGATTTGAAAGAACCTGTAATGAACTGTATACATTTTATATTAGAATACCTATTTAAGTTGGCATTTGCAAACATTTTATTGTTAATTTTTATACCTACTAGTCTCATCTGTAGCTTACTACACTATTACTTTTTGATGTAACTTTCATTTCTCCCTTCATTTTTGCTACCAGTTCTTTTTATAATTATGTTTAGATTCACCAATTAAATATCCTGACGATATTCCCTTTTTTATTTCAATTCCCACTAAGCGGAATAGGTTACAATAACAATTATTGCTAGATGTTTTTAAATCACCCTGGTAAGTAAACATTTATTCGTTTTAATCGCTAGCGGTTTGCATCAACCTCGTATAAGCACGAGCACGTGCACGGCTCCAGTAATTTGTCGAAATCGTCGGCGCGCTTGTGTGAGCTGGACATGAAAGTTCCGACGGAGAGTGACCCTTCTTGTCTTGTTAATGTTCGTTGGTAGTAAATAAAACTATCGAAGTAAAAAAATGTATATAATTTCTTGTGTCTTTCTGTCTTGAAATTACAAAAAGGGGTTAGTAATAATAAAAAATATAGAAGACTTAGCACTAAAAAAAATATGTTTGTGTAGATGAAAGCCATTAGGAGTGAATTCTAGAAATTGATATAAACAAACAAGTTACCCAAGATACCCTATTTTGATATGTCATATTAATTTCATGATCAAAGATATCAAACACTTATAGTAATTATACGTTTATAATATGCAATCTAAAAGACAATCAAACAATGGAGAATGTAGAATATCTCACTATTTATCTATAAGAGTAATTGAACATCTTTTTTATTTTTAAATTTCCAATGATTCTAAGAAATTGAGTCTGTGATACTTTTGACAACCATGTAAAAGGTCTATGTTATTATTTAATGTCGGTGATTTGCATATTTTTACTTTATATGACTGTTTATTTCTAAAGCACAGTTTTTGAAGACAATAGAGATTTAACATAATATTTTCATTTCACAATACTCAATCTCGAAAATAAGATGTTAAATGGAATAAAGTAAGGGTTGATAATTTCTCCCTTTTATAATGTGGCATTAATGTTGAAAACATACCCGTAATTAGTTAGTCATTACCAATGACAAGTACACAGAAAATACAAAATCTCAAGTTTCCATAGAAACGTTTAATTTAAACTTAGGTTCCTTTTTCAATAAATGTTCGTGAGTTAATTTCGTATGTCCAATTCTTAGATGATGTATAACTACTTGGTTGCGCCGACCTGCTGGGTTTGTCTCGTTTGGTATTAAATCTGGATGAAGTTTTTGCAGCTTGTTGTTCTTCAATTTTTTCCATCGTTCAATCCACATCTTCCTAGAGTGCTTGTTTATGCAGTTCAATAGGTCACAGTGAGGAATTGAACTAGTTTGTACCTGTAGATTGTCTAATGTACATGCTTCTTTGGCCATCTGGTCGGCTCTTTCATTGCCCATAATTCCGATATGTGATGGTATCCAAACAATGTTCACCTCTTTATTTGAATTTTGTATGGTGAGCAAGTCTTTTTTTATTTGAGCTAAAATATGATGATTCGGGTACATTTTTTGTATACCTTGCACTGCACTAAGGGAATCGCCGTAGATAACTGCCCTAGTTAGGTTTTGAAAAGGAATTTGTTGTAGTGCTTTTGATATTGAATACAGTTCACTAGAGTATATTGAATAATCCTTATGTAGGCAAAATTTTTGAGTGGATACTTCGGTAACAACTGCTGCACCTGTCGCTTCGATTTCCATAAACTTCGATGCATCTGTGTACGTACTGTAGTGGTCTGCAAAACTAATTTTGAGATTCATGAAAAGTTGATTGATGAGAATAGGATTTGTGTCTTTTTTTGGAATATTGTAATAGATCTAGGTTGCACTTATAGTCCAGTCTACAAGTTGAAAACCGTGAAAAATAGAGATAAAGCTCCTAAAAATATGAGCAATAGCTCATTGAATTCGGAATGACCTCTAGAAAAATCTGTTTCGAGGATTTTACTGCACGTAAAAAATAGCAATTGTTATTAACAAAATAAGATGGAAAAAAGAGGTATTTAGGTTTTTGTTAATAACTCGTAAACTATTAATATTTAAGATATTTGGAAAAAAGGTCCTTAAAGAGGAGGAAATATCCGAAAAAAAGTTCCAGCTCCCGGAACTCTACCTCTATTATTAATAGTTTTAATTTAACGCTGAAAATAGGGCTCCGCACAGCGATTACGGCATGAATGCTCTGCCGCTAAACAGGGCGTACCTACAACAGAAAATTATTTGTTCATAGTAACAAATATGAATTTAAAAATTTAAATAAATTATGGTATCATCCAGATACTTGAAAGAATTTATGCCCGTTGTAAAAAAAATTTAAATCAATTTTTCAAAAAGTTATGCAATTGTTGATTAACGAATTTTTTTCCTATCTCCGTTTTCATAAATGACGACATAAATCTAAAAATATCTGGCTTTGTGGAGCTCTTTTTATATATATATATACTTAACAAGATACCGCGATCAAAATTCATTAATGTTAATTATTTTGTTTTTAATAATTTTTGAAAGTTAACAAAAAATGAAAAGTCCAAGAAATGTTATTGAAAAAAATTTTTCAAACAAATGTTATATTATTGCTGTTTTCGTATCCAACAATGGCATTAAGTATCTTTGGAAAAAAATTTTACATAATTTGTTAAGAAATTGTTTATAAACAAATAGACAAGTTTAATATTTAAAGAATTTTTTTTACCATTATGTTGTCTTGGAATAATGATGTTTAAAAAATATTTTTATTCTTAAATAAATTTAAACAATCGAAATATAAAAAAAAAACAATAAAAAGATATTTTTAGATTTATGTCGTCATTTATGAAAACGGAGATAGGAAAAAAATTCGTTAATCAACAATTGCAAACTTTTTGCAAAATTGATTTAAAAATTTTTTGCGCGATCGATCTTTTTTGTTTATTTACAGTATTGGTTGTCAGGTCGGTAGGTTGTGTTTACTGGTTTCTAAGTCTAACACGTCGGTAAGTGATTCACTTACCGTTCAGACGTCGGTAAGTAAATCACTTACCGACGTGTTAGCCCTACATACATTTAAGTGGTCGTAAATAATATATTACTTCATTCATCACACAAAAAGAACAAACAAATAAGAAGATTGATATTTTTTAATGAACAGAATCGAACAGAACAATATAAAAAGTGATAATTAGCATGAACACAATTTCACCAAAATGCAAATTGTATTTTAAACTGATCGAGAAGTATAAATGTCACTTCTGACATTTCGTTCATTTCGAATATATTTAAATTATTTTATTCGAAATTCGAATATTTCAATACGATCGCGCAAAAAATGGTATAAGCATTTCGAACGTTAAGGGTAATACCGGTCTCAAGCAAAATTGGAGGCTTCGCTACGCTCAGCCTCCAAACATTGCTGTCGACCGGTAAACAACCCTTACCGTTCTTGATACTTAATATACTATTTTTTTGGGCGATCGATCTTTTTTGTTCATTTACAGCATCGGTTGTCAGGTTGGTAAGATGTGTTTACTGGTTTCTAAGTCTAACACGTCGGTAAGTGATTCACTTACCGTTCAGACGTCGGCAAGTAAACTACGCCTTAGCCCTACATACATTTAAGTGGTCCTAAATAATATATTACTTCATTCATTACACAAGAGAAACAAAAAAATAAGAAGATTGAAAAGTAATAAATAGCATGAAAATAATTTCACCAAAATGCAAATTATATTTTAAACTGATCGAGAAGTATAAATGTCACTTTTGACATTTAGTTCATTTCTAAGAAATTTAAATTATTTTATTGGAAATTCGAATATTTCAATACGATCGCGCAAAAAATGCTATAAGCATTTCGAACGTTAAGGGTAATACCGGTCTCTAGCAAAATATTGCTGTCGACCGGTAAACAACCCTTACCGTTCTTGATACTTAATATACTATTACAACGGGCATAAATTCTTTCAAGTATCTTAGCGGCAAAGCAATTGAAATTTTTTACGTGCAGTAAAATCCTCGAAACACATTTTTCTAGAGGTCATTCCGAATCCAATGAGCTACTGCTCATATTTTTAGGAGCTTTATCTCTATTTTTCACGGTTTTCAACTTGTAGACTGGACTATTAGGAATCTTAATGGTCCAAGGTGGAGGGTAACTATAATTATTATGAGTTACGCTGGGGAAAATGTTTTTAAACTCACTGACTCTTTTACTGAAAGATAATGGGAGATTAGGGTGGTTATTGAATATATTATGATAATTATCAGAGAAGGTTTGAGAGTACGTCGGATTATTTGGATTCGCTAATAGTCTGGCTGCATATCGTAAGCTTAGGTTGTGTCTCCTGATTGCTCTGATAGTTGATGAGTAAAAAATATCAATATCCGATGATAAATATCAAATATTGTACAAATCACCGATGAACGAACTGATAATTTCAACGAGTAAACAAAAGTATTAGGAATATACAGGATGGTCCGTAAGTAATGGTCCAAAGTGAAATGAAAGATTCTTCGCCTAAAAATATTACAATCTGACGCAACTTCTTTTAATAAAATATCGATGATAAGAAAGATACAGGGTGGCATAGCTGAAATGCCAAAAATGTTTTTTCTCACTTTGTGACTTCAATGGCTTACCTAGTTGGTATAAATATATGACTCGATATACAGATTGCTAAAAAGCTTTTCGAACCGTGCGATTTACACAAGTACGACAAGGAAATTATGAGAAAAACTACTTGAAAGAGAGAGAAAGAAAAATTGTGCGTGGTCAGTGAGGGTGTGTGTTTAGTTCCAGAGGCTGGCCGAATGTTCATTGCCCCCTATTTTAACACCCTCACTCCTTTCATGTTGGAAACATACTGAATACCACCAACTAGTGAATTCTCTCTGTAAAGGACACTGTTGCCGGATGAAAGTGTTTGGTTTTGCCCAATAGTGCATGAGATCAAAAAAAAGTCAATGATAACGAGACAAAAATATCATTCGTACAAATTAATCTGCGCTTCTGGCTACAGCGGTTAAAATAGGAGGGCAATGAACATTCGGCCAGCCTCTGGAACTAAATACACGCCCTCACTAACCACGCACAATTATTCTTTCTCTCTTTCAAGCTGTTTTTCTCATATTTTCCTTGTCGTATTTGTATAAATCGTACGGTTCGAAAAGCTTTTTCGCAATCTGTATGATTTAAAAAACCTATGGTTACGACATCCTCTTCCATTCATTTTCGCATATTGCTTCGATTTCAAGCGAATATATCTTTTATAAAAAATTAAAAAACGGTAGTTTATTGTCATGCCCCGTGGTACAAGACATAACATAAAAGTAAAATTCCATCTAAGAATAATTACATATACAGGTTGTACCAATCATACGACAAACTTCACTATATGGGTTATTTTAAGAGATATCAAAAAATGTTATTAACAAAAATAGTAGATGGGCTGAAGGTCCATACTTAGAAATTATATCGAACTATACAGAGTGATGCATAACTCCGTTACAAACCAAACATATGATTTTTCAAATGGGAACCCCTGTATAGTATACCGAATTCAAATTGGTTATATTTTTTTGAAGCTTTTGATAGGAGGCTTTGCCACGTTATACAGAGTCCTTCAAAAGATATGGACACGTTTATGTGAAAATCGTAGGTAAATCAACGCTCTGTAGCTTTTTGTACGTTAAAGAAAAAAAATGTATTTTGTCAAAGAGAGTTTCGTAACATGCAATATCTCCGAATCCTATTAAATATAAATTATATTCTTTTTTATATACAGGGTGAACGGAAACTCGAACCTGTCATTTTCTTTCTTATTTCAAATGGAACACCCTGTATTTTATAGCAAAAATAGAATCTTCGATTATGTTACTTTAATATTTGTCAAGCATTCCCTATACCCAAAGTTTATTTGGTAATATCTGGTAATATTTATTGTAAAGTATTATTATTGACCTATTATGTGAAAGCAATAAACGTTGTATGTAACAAAAAATCCTAATTAATGATAAATTTTAATGAATAATTCATTCTAAACAAAACTAGCTATCAAAAGTATAATCCTAACCGTAATATTAAGCTGAAGGCTCAAAGTGTTCACCGTTAACATCGATGCAATGCTGTACGAGGGGGCCCAACTGATTGGCCAGCTCTGTCACCCGATTTAACAAAAGTATATTTATTTTTTTCGGGTCTTGTAAGGAATAAGTTTATAAAATCCCCGGCTATTAGATATGACATGAAAGGGATAATTGGTGCGGCATTTCGATCTGCTAACGTTGATAAGCTGAGAAATGTTAGTCAATCGTTTGCATTGATGTTAACGGTGAACATTTTGAACCTTTAGTTTAATATTACGGTTGGGGTTATACTTTTGGTGGCTTGTTTTGTTTAGAGTAAATTGTTTATTAAATTTTATTATTAATTAGGATTTTTTGTTACATACAACGTTTATGGCTTCAACATAATAGGTCAATAATAATAGTTTACAATAAATATTACCAGATAACTCTGTTTTTATAAACTTTGGGTATAGGGAATGCTTGACAAAAATTAAAGTTATATAATCGATGATTCTATTTTTTCTATAAAATACAGGGTGTTCCATTTGAAAGAAGAAAGAAAATGACAGGTTCGAGTTTCCGTTCACTCTGTATACAAGAAAGAATATAATTGAAATTTAATAGGATACGGAGATATTGCATCACATTACAAAACTCTACATTTTTTTCTTCAACGTACAACAAGCTACAGAGCGTTGATTTACCTACGATTTTCACATAAACGTGTCCATATCTTTTGAACGACTCTGTATCACGTGGCAAAACCTCATATCAAAAGCTTCAAAAAAATGTAACCAATCCGAATTCGGTATACTATACAGGGGTTCCCATTTGAAAAATCATATGTTTGGTTTGTAACGGAATTATGCAGCACTCTGTATAGTTCGATATAATTTCAAAATATGGACCTTTAGCACATCTACTATTTTTGTTAATAACATTTTTTGATATCTTTTAAAATAACCCATATACCGAAGTTTGTCGTAAGATTGGTACACCCTGTATAATAATGAGGAACCACAAACCCCATCCGTAACTCCGCGTTAACAAATATTCTGTCTTGAATTTGTTATCCTTTTGAATGTATTGTTGACCTAGGATACCTCAGTTGATGAATCATCTCCATTTTTTTAATACTTTTTGTAAAAGTAGGATAACACCTAATTCATTTATATTTGTGTCATATTTATCACCGACTATCTACAGATAAGGTGTCTTAATTATTTTTCCGCATTTACAATTTTCTGTCGTAAATAATAGTTTAGATCGTGCTGTTCGACAAGGAATGAAGAAATGATATGTGTATGATAATATTTTATTGTTTGTTGAAACGTTACGTTTTAAACTTCAGGCGATTTAAACATTTATATCTCAAAACACCGGTGAGTACTACTACTACGACTAAATAAAATATTAGATGATAACCCTTTATATTCATGCAAAATTATTGATCACGTTGTTGTTTTATTCTTTTTATTTGTATGTTTCAAATATAACGAATATTTTGATCTTCAGCTTATTAGCAAATTTCTCAATATCTGAATTACACTTCCAAGTTTAACCAACTATTCTGCAATTAGAAAGAGCAATATCACTTGTAGACCGGTTTCGGAGTATTTCGTTGAACTGGAAGTTTAATCCAATGTCAAACGAGGCATATAACCCAAAAAGTAGTTCTTTCTTCTAAGCGAAGGGTCACGTCACGTCACGTCACGTCACTTTGTAAGGCGTTGATAGTTTAAAACTATTCAGGCCAGTCGGTAGAGGCCATTTTAGACCAAAAGTACAAGTAATTAGCAACACGGCTGATTTTTTTTCCATAAGTACCTTAAAATATGTAGATTAATATAAAAAAGTTTACCAGTCTATCGATTTCCCAAATTATGTGATTATGTCCTAGGACAATAAAATGCCATCTCAAAGCTAACACTTCCCTTTTCAAAACGCTCTATTACAATTATTTATACAGGGTTCGGCAAAAGTCTGGGACCGGACAAATATCGAAGAAAATATTACTTTTGTAAAAAATCTTTCTATACCGCAAATTTTACTCCAACTTGAACTATAATTTGGAAATATTTTGGAATATACAGGGTGTTCCAATAAAGTGTGGCGTATCATAGTTATATTTTTTCTCATGGAACACTATATTTTATTGTATTTTCTGATTGCCCCTAAAAAATATAATACTCTTTCATGATGATTCCCTATACCTATATACAGAGGGTTCCGAGTTATGCTGAATTTTTCAAAAAGTAATAACTCATTGATATAACAAATTCTAGTAAATATTCTCTTACATCTAAATAGTTAAACATTCGTTGAATGTATTCAACGATTGAATACTAAATATCTCTTTACAGGGTGTTCAGAATTTTCAGTTTCATTATTAGATCATTCAATGTGCAGTATTAGGCTTATTTTAAATGGAACACCCTGTATTTTAATACTTCATCATATTCAAAAAAATATCCTCTTTCGAATGGTATGAAGGTGTCCTATACCTAGGTATAATTTACAATTTTCTTAAATTTCATGCTAGATTGATTTTAAAACATCTGCAATTCTCTCCAAATTTCAAACTAATGATCTTGGCTTAGTTGTTATAAGAAACTAAATAGATGACGTTTTAAGCCTCCAGAAAATATAGGGTTCTGCTATACCTATACCGAGTGGTTTAAGAGAAAAGATATAGTCACTCTCACAGAAAAATCACTATCCACTTAGAGACATTTTATGAAATAACAAAAAACAAAAAAGTTTCACACAATACGAGTCTTATGTTGAAGATTGGTTTAATTATTATTATTTAGAACATTAAAATACAACATGAAAACGGAACTAACAACAAACAACAAAAAGTAATAAACTTTTTTTTTTGTAATTTGTTATATAAAATGTCTAAGTGGATAGTGATTTTTCTGTGAGAGTGGCTAAATCTTTTTAACCACTTGATATAGGTAGTATAGCAAAGCCCTATATTTTCTGAAGGCTTAAAACGTGATCTATTTAGTTTCCAACAAAAACTATGCCAAGATCATTAGTTTGAAATTTAGAGAGAATTGCAGATGTTTTCAAATCGATTTAGCATACAATGTAAGAAAATGGTAAATTGCACAAAAAGTATAATACCTACGTATGGGACACCCTCATACCATTTGAAAGAAGACATTTTTTTGGACATAATGAATTATTAAAATTTAGGGTGTTGCATTTAAAATAATCCCGATATTACACATTGAATGATCTAATAATAAAACTGAAAATTCCGAACACCCTGTGAATAGATATTTAGTTCTCAATCATGGAATACATTCAACGAATGTCCAACTAGTGAGATGTGAGAGAAAATTTTCTAGAATTTGTTATATCAATGAGTTATTAATTTTTTCGAAATATACACATTTTTAAAAAAGTCAGCATAACTCTGAACCCTCTGTATTTAGGTATAGGAAACCAAAATGAAGGATTATCATATTTTTTAGGGGCAATCAGAAAATGCAATAAAATATAGGGTGTTCCATAAGAAAAAATATAGCTTTAATACGCCAAACTTTATTGGAACACCCTGTATATTTCAAAATATTTTCAAATTATGGTTTCAGTTGGAGTTAAATTTGTGGTATAAAAAGATTTTCCAAAAAATTTATATTCTCTTAGATATTTTTCCGGTCCCGGTCTTTTGACGAACTCTGTACATTACATTATAACTGTACGATAGTTTATAAGGTACTCCGAAGCAGTTCAGAAAATAGAGTCGCTCGGATGCGGAACACATACTTAGTTAACCGAATTTTTTCCGGACAAACCATTGATTGGACGAAAAAAACGCAAGAGACCCTTTTTTATTGCAAAACACTTCCCCTACACGGTGGTATTTTTTATTTTTCTCTACCTTCCTCCCAGCGCCAAATATTAAGGAATTTGGAAAAAAAAAGTTTTGATTTTTTTTTCAATTTGGGAAATCGATAGACTGTTAAGTTAAATATCTTCATTAAATGAAGAATCGCCCACAACAATATTATAATATTTCAGATTTACATTGTACATGCCATTTCTTAGGTTTTTATTATAATGATGGTAATACTTATAAGTTCTTTTTTGTTTCAGACGTCGGGGATCGGTCAGCCCAGCTTGTACCATGCATTGGTGGTTATTTTCCTCGAATTTTTCGCCTGGGGTCTCTTGACTATGCCTTTAATATCAGTATTAAATGACACATTTCCAGACCACACATTCCTCATGAATGGCCTGATAATGGGTATAAAGGGCATCCTTTCATTTTTAAGTGCACCTTTAGTAGGAGCATTATCAGATGTATGTGGTCGCAAATTATTTTTGCTCATCACAGTATTTTTTACGTGTATACCTATACCCTTAATGACTATTAATACATTTTGGTTCTTTGCCATGGTCAGTATTTCTGGTGTATTTGCAGTGACTTTTAGTGTGGTGTTTGCTTACGTGGCGGATGTTACTGATGAAAGAGAACGCTCATTAGCTTATGGTTTAGTTAGTGGTACATTTGCTGCTAGTATGGTGATTTCACCAGCTTTAGGAGCCTATTTAATGCAAAGGTAAGAATTTAATTCTATGATTATTGGTAAAATAGTCCAAAAATCCTAATATAACCTTTTCATAAAATTTGTTTCTGCCAAATGGAAGGGAAAAAATATACACTTAAAATTTTATTTTCACTGAAATCCTACCCTTCCCTCCTCGTTAAACAATTTCCGCAACCACAACGGTCGGGCTAAGGTCATGCAATATTCCGGAAAATCGTTGAGTAAATTTTTTTTGCTTTGTTTTTTCACTCTAATTGTTTAAATAATGAAATTACAGAAAAATGTTTCTATCAAAAATTGTAGCTGATTCATTTATCTACAAATTTTATCCGAAAAGTTTTTCTGTAAATTGAAAAGTTTACGAGATAAAATTATTTTCAGTGCTACACAGTGCTCAATTCGTGGTTACGCGTGAACGGCTTGGGAGCCAAATTTATCAACCGCTCGACTTGAAAGTTGATAATTTTGGCTTATAACATTCTAAAAAAATTAATAAATACATGTAAAATGTAGAGAAAGATCTCTGCTTTCAGATAGAAATACTTTCAAATTTTAAAAAGGAGATTTTCTAACTGCAAAATAAGTTTATTTATAAAAAACCAGAGCTAAAAAGTCAAAAAACAATTATAATTCCTATTTAATGAATAAAACATTATTATTATAAAAGCAAAGCCACCAATATTTCGAATTTTAAACAAATGCTTCATAAAAATGTGTTTTTGCATGCTTAATTTTACTTGTTTTTTTTAGACTTCACATCTTTTTTCGAAATTAATATAATTCAATGAAACTTCACCTCTGAACACTTTGAAGCATCCACTTTCGAAACTACTATACAGTTTTTCTATAAATATCAAATTTTTTAAATAATAGACAATTATTTACAATAAATACTTAAAATCAGACGTCTTTCAGCAAACCTTCTAAAACTTTTTATAGTGTTTATGATATTCCCTAAATATGTGAACTTTATAAAGAACCGATTTAGAAGTGATCGCGATACAAAACAACACACCTATGGCTCAGGTAAGAAAGAGAAGGGAGCACAAATAAAGGTGAAAAAGCAGGTGAGGAGCGGCTTATACGCGCCGCCGCGTAATCACAACAACAATAATAATATAATATTAACAACAAAACTTTTAACAAATTACATTGAAAATAGAGTCTGTTATTGAAACAATAATGAAAATGGAGTGGGGTCAAAAAAATGAAGGTTCACGTGGAAAATCGTATGTATCTTTCTGGAAAATCCAAATACAAGAAAAAGTTTCAAATAAAATTTGAAGAATACGCTATGTTATATAATTTAATTTTTTAATTTATTAATGTTAATTAGAGAAATCGATGATAATACATTAGGTACTTAAAAAAAATTTTCAATGTTTTTGTATATACCCCATTTTAGAACAAATTTTATGTGAGGAATTTTTTTCTTAATGTCATTATTTATTCAATAGGTAAATACGTAAAATTAAAAACATGAAAATTGATGTTCAAAAATACTACTAGGGAAATTTCGTATATTTTGAAAAATAATGCAGATACAAAAAATGATGTTGAGACAAATTTTGTAGATAAATGTCATAGCTACAATTTTTGATAGGAACATTTTATTGTAATTTCATTATTTAAACAATTAGAGTGAAAAAACAAAAATTAACTTAACGATTTTCCGCAAAAATTGCATGCCTAGCATCATAAAGTTTTTCTCAATTTTGAATTTTTAAGTTTTTTGTATTTTTTGCGACATTTTACGGATATTTTGTGTACTTTGACTAGGCTATTAGTGGGATAAAATCCAATATCTAGTAAAATATTGAAAATATTTTAATGAGATTTTAACCGATTGTAACCAGCCAACACGTATGTGAACTTAGCGTCTCATATCGCAGCGTCTCATAATTTGAAAAGAGTTCTTACAGCTTCCAGCATAGTTCTAGAGTTCCTGATACATTATTAAAATAGTTCTGTTGAATTAAGTACCGAAAACGGCTTTCAAAAAAATGAGACGCTGACGACCGGAAGTTAGCGTCCCAAAGTATAAAATCAAAAAAATCGGGCAGAAACGGTTATTTAAAGTATAGTTCTAGAGTTCTTGTTTATTTATATCGATACATTCTTAGAATTCAAAATCGGACATCTGTCAGACGGTTTTCATAGATTAAAATAGAAGGACAGCGTCCCACGATAGTGATGTTTTTTCATGAATAATAATAATTAAAAATATTTTGCGGGGCGTTAACG
>CAJUYG010003859.1:0-19044 GCA_910591675.1 Galerucella calmariensis | reverse complement strand
ACAAAAGTTATTAAAGGTGGATACTTTTATCTGAAAAGCACTGTATAATATAGTATATAATAATTGCGTTTTTGATATAAACATTATTCATAATGGTCCAAAGAATTTAGAGAACATCTAATCATCATCAATTTATAAAAATCAACGATTACGTCCAGCTAAAATAAAGTAAAACAGAACTGATTTACTATTTTTTTTCCTGCTGCTCCAACGGTTCTACCTAATAACAAAACTACGATATTCAATTAACATTTTTTTGCTCCTTCACAGGTTTGCTGGTAATCTTAGACAGTTACTTGTTCGCGGAAGAGCAAGGAACAAAACAAAAGAACTCCACGTCCGTTTCGACGTCCCCAGAAAAACTGATGGACGCTTCGACCACGTTTTCCTCGACTTCGAACGAAAGTAGTAAAAATCAATCGAATGCAACGTTCGTCGAGAACATTATGGAGGTGCTTTCGTTTCTCAAGAGTGGCGTTAGGGTTTTTCAACATTTCTTATCGAGATCTAACGTTTCCAAGTTGCTACATCAAGGTACGTAATTGAAATGTTATCTGATTTTATGTTATTTATAGATTTTCGGAATGGATTTTTATATTTTATGTGATCTAATGTACTTTTTATACAGAGATGAATTTGGAGATTGTAAATGGGGAAAATTCACCGAATAATTTCGTCCTCTTTTAATATCTTGTTTTTGGGACTGAATATATTTAGATCTAATTTCAATTTCACTCGAGACAATTTTAATATAGAATTCTACAGCTATTTTCGATTTAAAAAATCTTACCTTGAATAATGCTGGATAGAATTTCTTGGATTTATCTGGAAAATAAAAAAACAATATTATTATATAATTATTAACCTTCTATGGCGTGCCGTTTTGGTATTTAATAACATCGTTTTAAAAGAGGAAAAAAATATATTTCTCTTCTTTGAAACATTTTTATTACGTAATTATTCTGTTGAAAAATTAAAATTAAGTTTTTCATAATAATAATACAGGAATTTCTATTATGAAAAACGTAATAGAAATTGCCGATTTAAAATTATGAAATACATAATGAAAATTTATGAATTTAAATTATGAAAATTCAATTTCCATTATGTATTGAGGTTGCCTATACTAATGCAAGTATCTGAAATCGGATAGTAAACGCATTACTGCAGGATAGGCAACCTCAATACATAATGGAAATTGAATTTCTATTATGTTTCTCATAATGGAAATTTGTGTATTATTATTATGAAAAACATAATGGAAATTCAACAATTAAAATTATTGAGAGCATAATGGAAATTAAAGAAAAGAAATTATGAAAAACATAATACAAATCCGTTTTGTATTATTTATTCAATAATTTTTATTCTTGAATTTCCATTATGCTTTTCATGATTTTAATACTTGAATTTCAATTATGATTCCAATAATAATAATACACGTATTTCCATTATGAAAAACATAATAGAAATTACCGATTTAAAATTATGAAAAACATAATAGAAATTCAATTTCCATTATGTATTGAGGTTGCCTATTCTGCAGTAATGCCTTTACTATCCGATTTCAGGTACTAGCATTAGATTAGTATAGGAAACCTCAATACATAATGGAAATTGAATTTCTATTATGTTTTTCATAATTTTAATTCATGAATTTTTATTATGTATTTCATAATTTTAAATCGGCAATTTATATTTTGTTTTTCATAATGGAAATTCCCGTATTATTATTATGAAAAACATAATTTTAATTCATTAACAGAATAATTAGGGAATAAACGTTTTTGAAAGAAGAGATATTTTTGTTTTTGTTTTTAAAACGATGTTATTAAATACCAAAACGGCACGCCATAATCTTTAACATAATATTCATATATTTTTAATACATCCAAAACAAACTATATCTATTGGAAAGGGAAACAGTTCAGCTTTCAAGTGATATTAAAATATACAGAGGTATCTTCAAAAAATTGACGAAATTTAAATTGAAAATACTGTTTTTTTTCTAAACGAATTAACTCTCATTTTCAATTAAGTTGTAATAAATTGTATATCTATTAATGGGAATGAGAGCAGGTCAGCTTTCATATGGGATTGAAATATACAAGGTGTTCTGTCAAAAATTTGAAAAAATTAACATTTCAAAATTTTATTTACTTTAAAACAAAATACCTATCTCAGTTTCTTTTAAACTCTAATACTATACATTTTCGGTAAAAGGAAGAGACGCTCACATATAATCAAAAGATACAGGGTGTTTCTCCAGAAAATTGACGAAATTTTCATTTAATTCAGTAATTTTAAACTCGAAATTTTGTTTATTCAAAAATAAGTTTTTGAAAAGGGGGATATTAAGGAAAGTTTTTGACTATATTTGAATATTCTCCCAGATCACCAAGGTCTACTTCAACAGAAACTCTCTCCAAAGTCAATTTCCTCAAGCTATTCGTTACAATCCTTCTTTTCCAGGATTTAAATCAATACAGAGATTAGCAATGTTGTATTAACAATTCACATAAGAAAATTAAGAAATTTTTTTGAAAACACAAACATTCCGTCAACTCTTTCCTAATTTCAAAGATCCGCAGTTTTTTTTATCTCTAATTTGTTCATAAACGCGTAACTCAAAAAGCACTCTAACGACTTGGCACCAAATTAAGGTCGTATTTCACTAAAGCTCGCAAAATTGTCTTGTTTTATAATATAATGCCACTAGATATACCTAACCAAAATTACCAACTATCTATTATCCTTCAAATCCTTTTTTTATATCTTTCATTAGATTCACCTATAGTTAATTGAACTGAAAAGTAAAAAAATAACTCTTAATTCAATTTATTTATTTCCTTTTTACGAAACACCCTCGTATATCGATAAATTACAGCGAAATTTAGCCCTAATGGTAGGTAACTTCTTTGTATGTTTCATTGTTAAGAAGTGTCATTTACACGCCTTAAAATGCTTAGAGTTTCTTAAAGCCCATCCTCGCAATATAATCCAGAAGGTTTTATATCTTTTCCAACAGATTTTATCGTCGGAAAGTTCTTTGAGAACAGACTCTAAACATAAACCGTAAAATAAACTTAAAGGATTGTAGGTAGTCCCGATTTTTACAAATATCACGTTCTAGGGAGATATTATTATGTAGGTGATTTCCCTTTCTCGGTACCAGCGTGAGGGTATTTCCATAATCCTTATGTAGATCTAACGATTTCAAGTAGCTACTTTTAGTGATGATGACGGAAATTTATTCAGATTTTCAGAAAATTTTGAATAAATAAACTTTTTCTATAAACGTCAAAAAATGACAGGGCATTGACAACAGTATGCGAAGTGACCCTTTTTTACATTTTCCTTCGTTACCATGACATCGTGCGCGAAGTAGTGTGCGAAATACTTACTTCGCACACTGCATGTAAGCTATATGGGATTTTTATATTTTAACCTTTATGTTCCTCAATCAAGCAAAAGTCCAAGAAATCATTTATTTATTAATGTATAACAATAATTGAGGCTTTCAAATTGTGAGAAAATTTAACACTACCTAATTCCATTTATTATTTACAATGTTAACATTAATGGTGCAGCCAGTGCACGAACCAATATTTATTCCTAAGCCAGATAACTCAGATTCAGCTCGTGATATCGTAGTTTTGGGAGTTGGAAGACTATCCATTTTCGATTTGCAAGCAACTGCCGTAGAGGTGACAGCACTTGATCCTGAAATTTGACAGTCTACAATTTTATTTGATATTTGAATTTTATTGTTGATAGAATCTTCCACGTATCCTTCGGCCACAGTCGAAGATTTCCATCCTCCATGTGGCTTCAAAACACAAATATCGCCCCCCGTATTAGAAAGGAGTGTGGCTGATGTTCTCCGAAAACAATGGCCCGTGTAGGCTTCAGGATTTGGTAATTTTAGGTGTTTTGTTATTGAGCTAGGCATCTTTCCAATACTATTTATTCCAACAACTTAGTTAAAACATCTCTTATTTTGATACTTCAAAAACAATCGGCGACTGGTAGCATAACTTGGACGAAGAGCCGCATATTTTCGGTAAATGTCAGTATAATCTAAATTTGAAACTGTAAAAATTCGTTGTATATTTTTTTTTGTATCGGGTACTTTAACAATCAAAATGGAATTTTCATCTTCTATGTCATCGACCGTCATTTTAGTGAGTTCCTCTCGGCGGCAAGCACCCGAAATGCCCAGTACTAAAACAACCTAAAAGGAAATCAGTAATTTAAAAAACACATAAAACAATCATCAAAAATCTACCTCAACCAACAAATAGATTTCATCATCTGCCTCTCTCATGAATTGTTCAAATTCCTCTCTAGTCAATACCTTAGATTTCTTAGGATGGTTTCCAGCTGACAATTTTTTCAAATATGGAACCAACTTGGTAAATTTCTTAAAATCCATGTTTTCTTTAACATTGAGTGTTGCTTTCAGCATAGGATATATTGCCCATAACGTGGAAGACTTCAGCCTCTTAGACTTCTCTGCAAAATATGCCAACAGCACATTTTCGGATATTTTTCTGGCTTTATTTGCTTCACACCACTCTTTAAATTGCTGATATGCATTTTCATACTGGTGCCTCGATTTCTCCGGTAAAAGATTTGAAATTAATGAATTGGCCGCATCTGTCAAGTTAGGTGGGGTACTGCATACTTCATCGTTGCTCGAAATTTCCAATATTTTACAGTTATAAATATCACGCACGAAATTGACGCGAATAAAAAGTCACTCCAAAATAATTATCAAGAACTGTCACTTTGAAATAATTGTCAACAAATGCCATTTTATTTCCATAGTTACAGTAATTACTTGATTTGGAAAAACAGTTTAAGCCAGATCAATACTATTTTTCATATTACTTATACATGTTACTTATTTTAGAACAATATTTTTGACGTTTGTAGAAAAAATTTTGTTTGCATCTCATGCGCGAAATACTTTGGTGACTATTTCGATCAGTTCTCGATCACCAAAGTAGCATTTCGCGCACTAGATACAAAAATAACTATTTTTTAACGAATCAAGGGTTGTTGTTTTCAGTTTATTATTAAATAATGTTCTACAAAGGACAAAACTTTGTTCTTCACTCCAATCAAAAATTTCACTTTAGCTTTAACAATGAACAAAATGAAACATCACAGATAAAGGAAATGCAATAAGCAGCGGGTCCTGAAAACCGCAAAGCTACATTAATTTCACCGAGATAGATCCAAAAATTATCTTTTGTTCGCAACTTTTTTTCGGTGACTTTCTTTTTACTAACCTAATTTCTTAAACCCCAAAAGAACGGCAGACATTTTCAGGTTTAAACGGGATATTAATTTTTTCCTCCGTACCAGATACCAGTGAGATAACTTTCGTACAATGGAAATTAATTTAGAGGAAATTGTTTGAAAATAAATGGGACGACAAATTTAAAATGTTTCTAATTTTTTTTCTCAATTTGTGCTACGAGGGAATTAAGATGAGAAAATGCTCGAGCAATAATTGGGAGAAGACTATTGAAATAGCTGAGGGTACCTTAAAGGTACCCTTTTTAAAAAAAATTTGTAAGGGTCTGCAACCGTCAAATTTCTTACAAAAAAATTAATAACTCAAAAAATATGCATTTTTCGAAAAAAGTTTTCAGACAAAAGTATACGAATTTTACGTAGATTTTAAAAATGTATTAATATACAGGGTGTTCCATTTAAAATAACAATGTTACAGTCGACTTCCGGAAGTCTGCCATCTTTTTTTTAATTACAACTAATCTAGAAACAAGATTCAGAGTTAGACCCACTGGTAACTACTCAGATTTATTTTCACTCGGTTTCTCTACACAACACGCACTGTCCTCTGTTTTTAAACCACCACACTAGTTCAAAAGGTTTAGTCCTTTTGAGTCTTCTTACTAACCCACTTTGGTCCAGCAGCTGGATTGCTTCGACGTTATCGTGGTTGTGTAGCCGTTCTTCGTGCTTGTTTGCAAATTTTCTTATCTCGTCTGCTACCATATCCACACCCAGGTCTCTATAGAGGTCGCTATTTCTTACATACCAAGGAGCGTTGACAATGCCTCTTAGTACCTTGTTCTGGAATTTTTGTATGATTTTGATATGGCTTGCACAAGCACACCCCCAAAGTTGTATGCCGTATGCCCATACAGGTTTTAAAACTTGTTTGTATATCATCAATTTATTTCGAGTTGACAGTTCAGATTTTCTCCCTAACAACCAATACAATTTTCTATATTTGAGATTCAGCTCTTCTCTTTTCTTCTCCTTAGATACTTAGCCGTATTTGCATATGGGATACTTTTATTGTTAATAAATATTGACATTTGACCAGTGTGTTTATTTGTAAAATTTGCATGCACTGATTTATTTTCATTAAATCTAATGCGCCAGCTTTTCGTCCATGCATTAACTTGATTTAGGGCTTCTTGAAGTATTTTATTGGCTTCTTGTTCAGTTTTGCCAGAACACATGTATCATCTGCAAACGTGGCTACTGTAGTTTGTTCTGTTACTGGTATATCAAAAGTGTATAGGAGGTACAGCAATGGGCCCAGAACACTGCCTTGTGGTACACCAGCCTTTATTGGCCGTAGTTGTGAGTATTGATCTTCGCATCTAATACGAAACATTATTCCACTAAAGTAAGATTTTAACAGCAAGCTGTATTGTTTAGGTAGAAGTTTTTCAAGTTTATGTTCGAGTCCTTGATGCCAGACTTTATCGAACGCCTGTCCCACGTCTGCCATCTTTGAAAATATTTTAGTTAAAAAGAACGCATCCGAAAACCGAAACGTAGAAATTTTCATGATTTTACTATAAGTATTTTGCCATATACAGATAGTTTTAACTCGTGGTGGGACACCCTGTATAGTGTGACCCATGATTAACGGAAGTGATTATAGCCCAGCAGAATATCCATAGGAGCATCTTAAATGGTTATTATTCCGCTTTCATTGGATACTCTTGTTATAATTTGATCTGTCAGTTTAATTTTGTTCATTTTAATGTACATAGTAGCCGAAAAAGAAAAGAAAATTTCAGTGATTTTTCATAATTACGGTAATTGTGCTATTTCTAGCGAATTCGAATGGAATTTAACGAGATTGCAAAAGAGACAAATCCGAAAATAAGACAATTTAATGACCGTCCTACAGTTTTATGTGATTATTGGAAAAACGATGAGGAGGAAGGAAAAAAGACATCTGGGAAGAAGTAAAGCAATAACAAGAGCAGCTGGTGGGATGTCGCTCTCAGAAATCCGTCGAAGCCAAGGCAATTTCATTACTGAAATTACTTGTAGAGTACGAGACAAACATTTTTTTTTATTATCACTTGAGCGGGAATCGGCGACATCCCTTTAATTCCACCAAAAAAATTGACTTATTTTAATTCGAATTGCTTGTTCCGCGTATTCTGTAAACTGACATTTTGTTAAATTACTTTTTTTAAGTGCTTCCAACGATAAAATTTGGAATTGGGTTTGTTAAGTATAACCAGAGGCGTCGCACCAGGGGTATGTATGTATTTTGGAGTGACCTAAAAGATCTATTGTGCCCGCTTACTTCCACTTAGTTTCTGAGGAGAGTCTCAGAAACTAGTAGTTCCTTCAGTCCTATTTCCCGGAGGAATTTTAGGATGTCTGCAGGATTCAACTTAGGTAAATGTTCCTCTTTTATCCAGTAATCTCCCAGGTGTTGTGCTCCAGGATTCTGAAGTGCTGTGCAGTTGGAAAGTATGTAGATGGAGGTTTCTCCTTCCATGCCATAAAATCTACATTCTTCTTCCTCCACTATTTTGAGCTTTATCAGGTGACAATGTCCCGTTAGGATCCCTGTTAAAACTCTTAGCGCAGTTTTACTTTGACTTATGCATTCATTTGATCTCAACAGGTTGTAGTCACCCAGAAGAATCTTTGATTGTATAAGCACTACTAGATCTTTCCAATGGGGTTCAGGCCCCCAGAAAGGTATTTCAGTCCCCCTCTTTGCTAGTTAATCTGCTATTTCATTTCCTTCTATTCCAGTGTGTTCCGGAATCCATAGTAAGGTGACTATATATTGTTCTCGCCTAGTTCATTGAGTTTGTCTAGGCTTTCCCTCACCATTTTAGAACTGATTACACAAAAGCTCAGTGCTTTAATGGCTGCTTGACTATCCGACATTATGATAATCCTTTATCTTCTGTATCTTTTATCAATATTGATCTGGGCGCACTTTCTTATGGCGTGGATTTGTGTTTGGTTCCTGGTAGTTCCTAGGAGTGTTCCTATCTCAGTTCCTTCTATTGCTTTTGAGCCGTGTGTGTACCATTGAATGGCATTCTTTCCAAGTCTGGTAATGGTTTTTGGATCCCATTCCTTCTTGTTGCTTAATTTTGTAACGAGTTATACTTTTTCATCATACCGTCTTGTCCCAGGCATGTCCCAGGTTGTTTGATTTCTAAGAAGTGAGGAGGCGGTTTTTTTTAAAGATTCCCTCTCTACTTAGTCTGTATCTTGTTCTTTCTGCAACACTTTCCACCACTATATGTAGAAGGGTGAGGGATCCATAAATGATGAGTGGTCTCACTATGGCAGTGTACATCCAGCTTAGGATTTTTGGGTCATAACCCCAGTTTCTTCCTGCCAGATTCCTGCACACCATTAGAGCCATTATTGGCTTGTATGCAATCTCCTTTTAGTGTTTGTTCCATAGGAGTTTACTGTCTAGAGTCAAACCTAGATAATTGACTTCTTGTCTCCATTCAATCTCGTTTCCATCAAGTTTTATGGTTTTGAGGTTGAGTTTTCTTTTCTTAGTAAAGGCTATCAAGATGGTTTTAGTGGGGTTGATGCTAGGGGTATTAAAACAAATAAAATACACAGGCTGTCCAAAAACGTGCTATATAGTACTTTATATCAAAACTCGTTATATGACTCTAAAATTGAAAGTTAATAGTTATTTATGATATGAGTGTTAAAAGTGAGGTTTTATTTTGTGAGTGAAAACGTTTGTGAAATGAGCGGAGCGAATTGAACAATTTCACGAACAAAATAAAATCACTTTTAACACAAATACCATACAATGTTTTTTGTACAACTTCCCTATTTTGATAATGAAACGAGCGAATTTGCAATGACAATAAATTCAAAATGCATTTTAGTATTCAAATAATCAAAAGATTGTTGTGAATGGCAGACGTTGCCAACGTTATGATTACTAACAAATGAGAAAAGACGCTGTCATTTGAATGGAGTGCTAAAAATATTTTTAACACTAGTGTTAAAAGTATTTTTAACACGCTGCTATGTAAACAATCGTTTTTAACATTGTTTGCTATCATTAAAAGTGTCACTTTTAATGACAGTTGTACAAAAAATGGTTTTTTATAAATAATTATTATCATATCGCTTATTTCAAATTAGTAAAATATCAACCCTTCATAAATACCATAATTGCACACTTTTTTGCGCCATAAACGAATCTACACTACTCTTGTGAACTTCCAATGACAGTTACATAAAATTTTGTTGTTTCAGACGAAGAATACACAGTGTTCGTTCCAACGGATCACGCTTTTCAGCGATGGCATCCAATAGATTGGGGTTTCTATCCATTTAGCGTACCAGAATTCACGGAAAATGTGATCATCAATCATTTTGTCAAAGGAAGACTCAAGCAAGATTTAATAAAGAACGAAGAAGTTGTGAAGACCATCGGAGGAAAGGATATTGTGTTTAGGAAAACTCGTAGGTATTTCTAGTTAATGGTTATAGAAAAAATGTTGACTGCAAACAAAAAATATTATTACTTTTATTCCTATGCACTGAGAGAGTTCAAAGTGTTATGCCCAGTGATTCTCTAGCGATCAAATGTCCTGCAATTAATACAAGCTCTTTGAGGTGCCCATTTAGATAGCTGAGTCCCCGCGTGAGAAAACTTTCGGTAGATTCTTCCTATCTGTCTAAGCCAGAAGTATATCTTTGATAGAGCTGGTCGGTCCAGTTGATCTCTTTGCTAGTTTATCTGCTTTTTCATTTTGATCGGGACTCTTCTGCCGTATTTCAGAGTGTTTGCTTCTAGACCTGTACACTTCTATCACAGTATAGGAACGAACCAGTATGTTATCCTGTGACACCACACTCCCGAGTTCTCTGTGACCTACAACGTCGTTCGGATGAGTATCTCATCCGGCGGCCGGTGCTGTGCTGCGATCCAATTAAGTGGTGAATTTGCGAATAACATTATTTATTATACAGGGCTTATATTTTTACGGCTTTTCGGAAAACAAACATTATTATTTTTATAGTTTATATGGATTTTTTGCAATGGATACCAATAAAAAGAGGAAAACGGGTAGTGTGTGTGTAAACCAATAAATATTTTGTATGAGAGACTATTGTTTTATTCACTCATCAGTGTACTGTTCTACAATATTTAAGAAAAAACATTTAACACGTTCAAGTCATTTTAAAACTTATGCTACCTACGCCTATGAAAAAGTAAAATGAATCGTAAAGCGATCCGTTCAAGAAGTCATCAAAATCAAAATTCATAATAGTTATACTACTGGTTCGTTCCTATACTGTGCTTCTATCACATCCTCTTGTGATGTTTTAATTTTTTTTTTCACTTGACAGAAATTTTATAATAATATTTTTTTGTTTAAGCAAATCTGACAGTGAACGGAGCCATGCTAGTCAAAGGAGACACTCCAGTCGCCAGAGGCAACATCATGTTCATAGGCGAAGTTCTCTTCGTCACGGAATCCACAGTATCGAAACTCCACCAACAACACAAAGACAAAGAAACTCCTCCGCTGCTAGCCTTTCCATGGTTCGGAGCACAATTTCTATCCCACGCTTTCTTAGCGCTAGAAAGAGACAAAAGATTCTCGCATATCACTAGATTTTTGAATCTCGCCGACTTAGCACCGCACGTTTCTGGAACTGGTTACACTTTTTTCGTACCAACGGATATAGCGTTTGAAAAAATCGGTCTGGATAGAATGCCTGATAATTATTTATCCACAGGAGATGGTTTGCAGATTTTACTCAACCATTTCGTCAAAGGAAGAATGTACGATAGAGATTTGACGGAAGGAGTTCGGCTGGAAACTTTGGGAAACAAAACTATTACAGTTACACGAGCTAAAGGTACTTAAATCTCCCAGATTGAGCATTTACTTTTTTCTACGCCCATGTCTGTAAACGTCAAAAATCGCACTGTCAACATTCCTTGTAAATGAAATTTAACAAAAAAGGTATCATACATTCAATTACGCGCGTTTAAAATTTGCTCGCTTGACATATGACGTCTCCATGTATCCATTTACATTGAAAATTTTACTTTTGCTTAAGCTTGAGCGGGCTTGTTCTTCTGCTTGACAAATGCAAGCAGAAAGACAATTTCATTTAAAATTTTAAGGTTATGTTATGATTGTTAAGAAAATTTTATGATCATTTTTGTCTCATTAAATTTCTTTGAAGAGGAAAAGCTTCATCACCAGTAAAAAATGCAGTATGGGGAAGAAGTTTACTTGTTGGTATATTTAATGTGCCTGCTGAAAGGTTTTTTCCAAATGTGGAATTTTTTAATATGTCACCATCACTCTGTGCTCCATAAGACCCAATATCAACAAAGATAAAATTATATTTTGCATCACATATTGCTAATAGTATGCTAAATATTACTAAATAAATGTCTCGTACCCAAAACCTTCTTTTTGCGAATTTTCTTTCCCACACAATTATTGGGCGGTTTTTTATATAACGTTAATTACGATAGATGGTATAGAGAGCATAATACTAAGCTTTTAATCTTATTCTTGTCCATTATTTCAATTTTCATAGGTATCCAGCTCACGAAAAACTACGGCAAGACAAACAACATAACCACAAAATCTTGAGGTTAATGATCATGCGAAATGTCAATTAAGCAAGAGATTAAGCACGCGCGCAATTGAATGTAAATATGTAGGTACCTTAACATATGCACGTAATGAGATCTTATAGAAGAAAACTTAAACTTCTTGGTTTAATTGAATTAAAATCAAAGTTTTCTTCACGTACTACTTTATTTTTTGGTTTATTTACACACTTTCAATCAAGGAAAAAACATAAAAGCTCTTAGTATTAGAGAAAATACATTTTTAGATTAAAAGAGTGATGCCCCTAAATGTCGGCAACATACTATACAATTTATAAAAAAATAATACGCGTTTTCTTGATATGGAAATATCTCATTTATGCTGTCAATTTTTGTAACAAAATATAGTACCTATCCGAACATTTTCTCAACTTTACCTTCGAATATATGTCTGTTAGTAGTAAAAAAGATGAAATTATGAGCACTCAGAAGAAAATAGATGGGCGTAGAAAAAGTATAGTACGTTACACGAGTTTTAATTCGATTACGCACTCATAAAATTTATGCATTAAACTTTTTCATTTCGTGTGTAATGGGTTACTTACAACTCTTGTTACGTAATATAAGTGCTATAATACTTTTCTTTTTAGAAGGAGTATACGTAAACGAAGCAAAAATAGTGGAAAGTGAAGTTTTCGTCTACAACTTAGGAACGATGTACTACATCGACACAGTACTATTTATACCAGTAAATGCACTTCCTCACACGAGTACTTCGAAAGAACCAACACTTTCCCAAACATCCGCTTGGACTACTGAGGGGTATGCCGAAAAAATTCCAGAAGAAATAGCAGAAGAAACTGGATCTCTGCCAGATGTATTGTTCGCCGATGGAGTTAATATCGATAACGATACAGATACAGAAAGTACTACAACCTTCGATAGTACTAGTACATTAAAATAATATAGTGTATAAATGAAGGAACTATTTTTATTAGTAAATTTATCTAAATAGATGCTTTTTTATTATTATATTTGGTCCAATTATTAATTTTGATCTAAATCGGGAATTCCCATAAGAAAAAGGTATATTTGAACTACTACTTCAATAAAATTAACGTGCTATTCAATTCAATAAAAAAAATTGTCTTAGTGTAGCATCAAAATATACTATGTACATAATATGATACTTGAGTTAATTTAGGTACGTATATTAATTTTAGAAACAATAATTATTTATATTTAGAGAAAAAAAAAACAATGACTGATGAATGTTAAGAACAATTTGCAAATATTTTGTAAATCGGTTTATATTTCTATATAAAAATTAATGTCTGTTATCATAGTTGATAGATTAAATCAGCAAATGCGTGGAAATAGAAAATCAGGTACATTCACAACAAAAATTATTGTTTTTCCTGTTCAACCAGATGTTTACTTTCACTTCATAGCAAAACTTTTCTACCTACCTGGTTTTTCATTGACAAGCTACTACTGTAGATAAATGTTGTGTAATTCTATTGAAATAATAAATGTTTAATTTTAGCAGAAGATATATATATATTCCTAATATTCGAGTACAAACATTTTCGTAACCCATTAATCCTGCTTGATTTTTATGTATGTTCTCTTCCAAATTTCAGTTCCATCAAGTCTACTTTGTATATTTTAATTATTTAATAAAGTTTTAAGAGTAAAATGTTTTAATCTTTGTCAATCCACCACCTAAAGACGACAAGTACTCATGGGACAAGATAAAAATGAAATTAAAATGAGTCAAAAATGCTCAATTCCACTTGAAAAGCACATGAGGAGACTTAATAATGCACAAATTCACTCGAATATGCTTTAAAACGAAAGTTAGCTTGCAATTGGACCATTTTCTATTCTATTTCAGTCAAAAACAGACCAAAACTCGAAAGAACGCTGGAAACAGTCAAAACGATAGGAAAACTAATAATTTGACCATATTTCATCCAAAAACTCTCGATTTCACGTAATTACAGCCCAAAACGGTCGACGGTTCTCGAAATAAGTCAAAAAAACCTCAAATCCACTTGAAAAGCACACAAGAAAACTTAATAATGGACTAATTCACTCGATTATGAATTAAAACCAAAGTCAGCTTGCAATTGGACCATTTTCTACTCATTTCAGTCAAATACAGACCTAAACTCGGAACAACGCTGAAAACGGTCTCAAACGATAATAAAACACACAATTCGACCTTATTTCATCCAAATACTCTCGATTTCACGTAAATACACCCCAAAACGGTCAACGGTGATTGAAATGAGTCAAAAATCCTCAATTCTACTCAATGATATCAACAACTCAAACATTTAGGATGAACTATCATATATTATAAATTACTCAAAAAAGATATGGTCAATAGACTTGGAGAAACACTTTATTGATATCAAATTATAAATTAGCACTTTCACAGCCAAAAATATGAACACAAATAGACTTAAATTACTGACTTCTTCGGCTTGCAGAAAGCTCATTGAGATGATTTAATTACTTTGGCTTCTTTGGCCTGCAGAAAGTTCATTGAGAGGATTTTTGTGATCTTGTGGCATTGGTCTTGATTCATATGTACAAATGGTGACACCATGATGATGGGCTTCAGAGTATTCTCCTTTTAGACCTATGTAATAGATTTTTGTTGAGTCGGCACCAAAATTGCTTGGGAAATGCAATGTTAGATGGTTTACGTTGTTAAAAGTGACTACCCTGTAATAATGAAGTGATAAATTAAAAAATAATGTATTAAAATTTTATCAAAACTTTACTTGGTGGCATATTCTGCAATACCAGTGGTATCATGAACCAGTTCAAACTCTTGTTCGGCAGCAATACTTATATCATCAAAAGTCATAGATGGACGATTCTTGAACCTACAATACAATTTTAAATGGTATTTAATTTATAAGAATTGAAATTTTTGAAACTCACAATCTCATTTTTGAAGGATGAGTATCAGAATTTTCTCCTATAATTTTAATTGCCTTCAACTTTATGTTGCCAACAAAAGGGATATTGAATAATAGCTCTGCATCTGCATCAGACTCTACGAACTGAAATTATGAAAAATCAATTTATATACACAAAGTTATGAATTTCCTTCAAGAGTAAAATTATTTTTACCAATTCAAAGTTTAATCGATCTTCCCATGGTTTGAATACTGTTTTTCCAGAACCTTCGATTGTTTCATTCAAACATTCCATGTTTTCTTTGTCGATTTTTGAATATAAGCTGTAATGAATTCCAATTTCGTCTGGTTCATGATGATGAGATGAGTCTCCACAACATTTACCGTGTGGCGCCATGATTTGTTTTAATCATAGATTGTTTTAATGCGTCAAGATGACGTCTGTCAATGTCGTCTCGTCTTCTTTTTTACAAACACCTTTTATATTGGCACCACAGAACTAGTCCTTAGCTTAAACCATAGAACTAAACAAACTCCCAAAATGCACGTTACTACAGACCAGCATATATAAATAACGTTATCCTGACTGATGTTGAATTGATAATTTTTTACTGGATATAGTAACCAATCAAATTACTTAATTTCAAGTCATGTGTAAAATTTCATCCAATCACCGCTGTATTACAGCGATAATACCCTACATGTGGTGTTTTCAGTTTGGTGTTTATGTTTTATTAAAAATTAATTAAACGTCAAACTGACAACTGGATTAAAAATGTCGGAAAGATTTGGTATTGCATCTAACGAATCAATTAATTTACCAATTGTACTTTTCACAACTGTAGTTTTAAATAAAAATGAATAATTTTTTATTAAAACTAATGAAGTTTGTATTGAAAAGAATTAAGCGTCAGATTGACAATCAATTTTTTGATATCTACAAAGTAAAAAATTATCTTATCGAATACTCCTCGGATCTTGATAAATACTCAAAATTTTGTCGTAGAGAATCCTACAAGCGTGTTGCTCAAAGATAATAGCCCTCGGCCTTCGGCTATTATCAAGCAACACGCTTTCAGCATTCTCTATGACAAAATTATCTCGGTATTATCAAGACCCTAGGGGTATTACTACTGAAAATATCCCCACAACATTTACCATGATTTGTTTTAATGCGTCAAGATGACGTTTGTCAATGTCATTTCGTCTTCTTTTTCACTATCACCATCGATATTGGCACCACAAAACTAATCTTTGGCTTTAACCATAGAACTAAATACAATCCCAAAATTTACGTTACTGACCTGCATATTTAAATAACGTTATTCTGACTGTTGGTGAATGTTGAATTGAAGACAATGATGGGTTTAAACAGATTTTATTATATACACTTTTTACAATAGGTATCAAAATTATACAAGTAAAAGGAATGTAAATATATGGTCAGAGATTTTTATGTTGTCACACTTCCACGTAAACCCAGTAGAGCGATTTTCTTTTTCATAAATACTTTTTTTTATTATTTAGACAATACAAGAAGAAAATAATGTTTTGGTGACAAACATGTAGGGTTGATGATTCACAGTAGAACTATGTCTATTTTATATTTATAAACATTTAGTACTCTGGATTTTCAAGATATCAAACATTTGGACATATAAATTAACGAATAATAATCTGTTTTCCTATTGGCACAACTACAATACCTTCCAACGCAATATTAAAATTTTAAGCTCTATAAAAACTATAATATGTACTTTTTATTCAAGTGCTTGCTCGTCTTGAAATTTTACAGCTATGGAAACTATCCCAGGAAAAAATTTGTACCTTGATTGTTCCCATTGCTATTACCAAAAGGATTGAAGTGTTTTGTATTTTTCTATAAAAAAATCTATTCAAAACACTATTCAAATGAATAATTGACTGAAATTACCTACTAATAAAATTCAAATGAGCTTTTAGACTTAAAAAAATGTACTCTCCAGAATTTCATATCCTACTTACACTGTATTAAGATTTGTAATAAGTTTACTTTAAACATAAAGTTTTCTATAAAAAAAAATTAATTTTAAAATAGTATTTCATGATTCAGAATATAAGTTTATCATAACTACTTCAAAAATAACTTCATAACAATACCCTGTAGATATATGAATTTGTATACATTTTTTTATAACCCAATTATTTAATTTTGGTGAAAATGTGTTGAAAGAAGGAATTGTTAATATTGCTTAGTAAGGGGGGCTAGTAAACCTTATTGCCAATATTTACAACTATTTGGCTAATAATCAATTAATATTATAGAAAGTTCCGAAGCTATAGTAAAGCAACTTTAAATATGGCACCTCACAAAATAAATTATTTTAAAGCCGTCTTAACAAACTAACAGTATTGGAAGAATGAGATATTTAAAAACCAAGCAGTAGAAAAAAGAAAGAACAAAACCGTAGTATACCTGTAAAGGCCCCCATACACACTACGGATAAACACGACAAACTTGACCGAATGTCTGCAGTTGTCTGTTTCACGATTCATCGCAAGGACATAATAACAGTGGCGTTAGATTTTGCTTTGAAAAATAAATCACGTGGAAAATGTTCGAAACGAATTTTCCTATGTCAATCTATTTTAAGTTAGTTTAAACTGGAAAAAAGTGACAGGTGTTATTATTTAAGAATGGATGAAGATACTTATTTAGAATTGTTAAACTGTATCACACCTTTGATACAAAAGCAAGATTCGCAGCTTCGGCAGTCCATATCCTGTCTCACGGTAACATTACGATATCTTGCTACAGGGCGAAATTATGAAGATTTAAAATTTTCAACAGCAATATCAGCCCAAGCCTTAGGACATATAGTACCAGAAACATGTGCCATATACACTGTTTTAAAGGAGGAATATTCTGAAGATTTTATTTTCCATAAACGATTTATATAACTCCAAAAATTCAATAGTTGCAGAACGACTATGTTTTTTCACGATGGATTTGAATGAATACCACATACACTTGCAGACTTAAAATCTAATCTAAGACGTAAAATCTAAAGTCATGTCAAAGATTACAGAATAAAAATATAAGATGTTTCACTCGTTCGAATTTATCGCGCCGATGCCACTGGTGACTTGGATGGTACGGTACGTCGCTACGTCCTTACTTGCATTTAATTTGGCATATTATACGGGACGTCGCCCGTCGAGCGCTGTTATTTTAGAACGGTGTTTATTGGTTGTTCGTGTTTTATATCTATGTTGTATAGATTTTTTAAATTTATCAATTAATTGTTGAAATGAGCAAAAAGTCATATTTATATTTTTCTCTTTAATAGCAAAGCTTAAACACTAAATATTTTGTAATATTTGCTAATACAAAATCACGGATTTATTTTTATAATAAGGGTATTAGATAAACAAGTACATTAAGCAAGAAAAAGCGAGTCGTAAATATAATTTATGAAAGCGGCGTCCGTTTGGGACAGCAACTTGAATCAAACCGCCCTGGAGTGTAACATCTTATATTTTTATTCTGTAATCTTTGGTCATGTCGGAGATGAAGAACGTCGGTTAACATCGACGTGATTGTCCCATACACTAGCAATTTTAACTGTTCGGTTAAGATTGTCGTGTATACCCGTAGTGTATGGGGGCCTTTATAGTAGTAGTAATAATAGTCACTTCTTTATACACGTTTATGTGAAAAATACGTGGTAAGTAGTAGATTTCATGGAACCTGTTTCTTGTATTATATTTTTATGCTTTCATATTATTATGTAAATGGAGAAAATGCGGTTTTGTTAAGACTTTTTAGAATGGTGCAGGTTTTAAGGAAGCAAATTTCAAAGGTTTTATAAACTTTGTCTATTTTTATGTAGGAGAGAGTGATAAAAGCTAATTTCTGATGCAAAACGAATGTTTTATTATTTTAATACCCTCTTATCCATAAAAATAGACTCAATAGACCCAGATACAGAAAAATTATTTTAAATTTCATCCTATATTTATTAAATTTTAACTCAATTCGAAACGTAATTGTTTTAAAAAGTATTGATCCACATTTCGAATTTGAAATCTAATATTTTTATGATTTTTATTTATATAAAAATATTGCCTTAGTTTACATACCTACCTAGAAACCGTTTTACAGTCGATATTTTTAGAATATTCTAACTCTGAATGACTAGTTATAACAGACTACAAATTTAAATATTTTATATTCAACTTCATTACACA